>CM071929.1:57927922-58154230 GCA_016081115.2 Rehmannia glutinosa | reverse complement strand
CATTGTACTTCGTTCCGATTTACGTATTGCTCAACCATGCACACAGTTATTATATTTTACATTGTTACCGTACATGATTAGCCTATTCAAAATGAGAGAAAATCCCCTCTACTTAATCCTTTTCTTCACATGCATGCCATAGAAACCTCTAAAGCACAAAACTTAAATCTCACTAAAAAAACCACTAAAAAATATTCAAATTAACATAATCTATATAGTTATATACAAAAGCAAGCACAACAAAACAATGAAGAATTAGAAAACCACTTGTTGAAAAATCCTTTAGAGCATCTTTTAAACTTGCCCATTGCCAATATGCTCCCCGCCTGTAATAACCCCTGCATTGAAAGAAAATCAGTGATCCACATTAGCTTGATTCCTTAACTAATCCCAAAACACAAAGGACCATCTTTTCCTTTCCAAACAAGAACATAAAACCAAACCAAAACCAACACTACTCGCCTTTGAATATTTCAATGATTTCAATAGCTTTCGTGGCGTCCTGTATAGCACTTCCATACTCCTCCACTTAGTGTGTGCAAACGCACGGTTAGCCCAGTACACAGCATTATCCCTATTCGCCTTATCGCTTGCGTATACAAATCAATAGCCTGAGAATATTTATGCGCTGAAAACAACAGCCAAAACATCAAAAGTAAAATACACATTAGCATCAAAAATATACACGTTATCGTCAACACAACAGATAAATCCCAGGTGGGGAAAATGAGCAAATGATTATAATGGCCTTGAAAGCTCATTTGCAAGGATCTTTGAGTTCTCTTCAGCTCGCGAGGTGTTAGTGGGATTTCAGTCGCCATGCTTGGGGGCATACTACAAATAAGTTAGTAGCGATGATTTGTGTTAGCTTTTTGTGGAATGTGTATCTATTTTTTCTTTTCTCTTACTACATGGATTTTTCAGTGTGTGTTGTGTGTGTTGTGTGTCTGTGTGTGAGAGAGTGAAGATGGAAACAGCAGAAGGAAGTCTGCCTAGATGATTTGTTGAGGTATATTGTTGATTGTGGAGATTTATTATTATTCTAATTAGTTTTTAATTCTTTAATGCTGAAGAAAAATGTATAAAAATTCAGCATGTAAATTACAAATGTAGAACAAATTCAGACCCCCAAATTACTACTAATTAGGAGAAAGTTGCACTTTACAGTGTTTTTTTTTAAATGATATACTTCAATTAATTTCATATTGATGCATAAATACAAACAAAGCCAACTAACTTCTCCAAAAATAAAAAAAAAACAAAGAACTATAAGAAAAATAGAAAAAGTTAAATAATATTTTTTCAGCTTGATTCCATTTTTCAGTGCGTTTGAGAAATAAAATCACATTTAGCACATTAAAACTATAATCATTACTATTAATATATATAATTACTATATATTTGTGTACATAATAAAATTATTATATCAGTAATCTATATATATTATATTCATATTATTATTTCAATAATATAGGTAAAGATATACACCATCGGATTATTTGTCAATTGAAAACCAATATACATATTATTAATCATTATTAAAAACTTATTATATATATGAATCCCCTACAAAATCAAGATATATACCAAAAAAATATTTCTATATGTATACCAATCTTTCAAACATTATTTGAACATTAAACAAAGACACGATTAAAATTATATATTATTGTACGTGAATTGAACTCATTGAAGGGTCAGTAGATGTAATATAACTAGGCAAAACTCATTTTGGCATCAATTGACAATTATCTATCCGGTCTGAAAAAACTTAACATAATATCTCAACTTATTCAAAAGTCGTCATTTAATCTCGATCAACACATTATTGCACTTCCTTGATTGAGATCTCATATTCCACTTTACATGTATATCAGAGTAAGCATAAACGACATTTCGCGCCAGACAAGATGATGCTAGCTTAAAAAGCTAATATAAAATCTCACCCAATTTTTCCATCACCTTACTTCTTTTAGATTCATTAATTGCTACAAACTATAAGTAATTAATGCATATTTCCACTTTTTTCAAGTTGCAATCGTCTCACAAAGAACTGGGAAATATTTAAGTTTGAAGATTCATGCTTAGACGAAAATATACGCAGACATTGATCGATTAAGAACAAGCCGGTTTGATCAATAATTTAAAACTGATGTATCCAAACCTCAAAACGGATCCAAAACAAAATATCATAACTTAAAACTTTTCTAGCAAAATAAATCATCGATTCGCTCACTGAAACCAACTACATAAAAATTCACATTATGCCATAAAGGCTATGCTAAGAGTATCGCTTCTGTTCAACAACATGGATATATATCACAACCTTAGTAATACGCCCCGGCGCAGGTTCTGGATCGACTGGATTAGGTTCTACTTCTGATGAAAATGATGATCATCTATACTCAGAAAGCAAGATTTTGCATACGTTGAACTGTGTCTCTATTGTGTGATCGGTTGATATGGCATTCGCGAATGTCTCGCACAGGATATGCCCAATTAGAAGAAGTATGGATCAATATTTGGCTTCTTAAATTTCCATTCAGTAGCTCCTCCACTGATTGAATGCTTCTTTATCGATTTGTAAAACCCTTCATCTTTATTGGTAGCCTTCAAACTCAATTCATGAATATGTAGTTTTTCAGCAGTGCTGATTTTGGTTATCAACAAGTAAAATGATGCTTCTACATTTTATCTAAACACCATCTATTCAGAAAAAAAAAAAAAAAAAAGAAGGGAGGAATTCAGAAACCAGAAAAGAAAATACATGTATATATAAAATAAGTAAGTACACGGACCATTTGTATTTTTAGAAAGAATTTCTCTTTAAAATAAATTTTCATATTAAAGGAATAATTACAAATCTACCCTTAATGGTTTAGCAATTTATATTATATTACAAAACGGTAAAGCAGGTTTCAAAATTCAAACATCCCTTCACGGTGTTGGCACCACCACCCCCGAGGTCTGTATACCCACACAACACTAATTATAATTTGTAAAATAGAGAAAAACAAACAAGAGAGTATTTGTGGTTTTTGAGATAATTGAGTTTTTTTAATAACTAGACTAAACATCAGGTAGTTTTTTAATTATCCTTTTATAAAATACTGTCTTTCTTAATTATAAGACAAGTATATCTCTCTGTGTATCTTCAAATCACAACTGGCTATATAGGTTAATTACAAAAGCCTAGTTATCTATTAAAGTCTTTTTTTTATAGGGAAGTTATCTAGTTAAAGTTGAAAATACACCTAACATCTGTTTTTAGCTTTACAAAATTAGAGTTATTAGATTAAAGCTCATCGAGTAGATTTTGTAATTATCCTTAATATAGTATTATATGGCATTAGTCCTTAACTTTATATGCCAAATAGATCCTATTATGTGAATTAAGTTTTACTCAGAAAAACTGGGACATAGGTGGTGATGATTGCTGATTTTATTTACACGAGTCCACTTGACCCCGGTAAGTAAGATCCTCTGTGAATGGGCTGAAGATGGTTTGATTTGTGTGTGGTTATGTCACATTTCTGCATAGCACGGCTCGATCCTCCGGGCAAAAAAGAAGAACCAAGAGCCTCCTATACTCACAGTTACATCACAATTAAGAATATTGTTATTTAATGGGGTTTTTGTAGTTATTGTTAAATTGTTGACTACGAGGCCCAAACCATTAGGCAAGGCGTTATGGCTCAAAATCTCAAGTAAAAATATAGATATTTTATTTCTATTACATTTCAGTGAATCTCAATTTATAGGTAGTTACTCGTGCTCTAATTTAAGATCATTATCGAACTATCGCTAACTCTAAACATTGGAGGAGCTTGACAATCCTGACTGCTCGACCGTTGTTTGTGTAAAATGTCTGATCCCCAAATCACAAAGATACTACTTTTGGAGTTTTAAGGAGATTAAGAGTGATCTGGATTTAGTAGTATCAAAAGATTTATTTTTGTGTTTCATCTTTGTTTTAATAATTTATGTGAATGTCAGTGTACGATAATGAAATCATACTTTTAACATCAGAATATGAAATATAGTACAAAATAGGAAATATGCGATAGGAAAAACATAGCACCAAAAAACGATGTAGGTAAGTAGGTAACTATGTATAGGCCGTTACCTGACAAATATCACACTTGGGCATATGGAGCAGCAGAGAGCAGAAGACGTTGATGCTTGGTGGATAGCTTGTTTTCTGCATGGATTTTCAGGTCGCAGCCACCGCAGAGCGCCGCCGCTGCCCACACACATCGCACTGTATCTTCATCGTTAAGTTTCGTTTGGCTCTGTTCTGAATTTAGGGGAGGAACGAAACACAGGGTTTTGATGGATATATAAATTAGCCTAGTGGGGTCACTTGGCAACTTTCTGTTTCATTAAAGGGCACTGGTTTTTATGTGAAAATTTCTTAAGAGTTAATAAAAGAAATTAGAATTTAGATGTTCAGTAATTATATAAATTCAAAGTCTTCATTATTTGGCATCAATTCATATTATATACAATTTATATTTAAAAAAATTGGTAGAAAGATCACAATATATTAATTTTCACATAAGAAACTCAAAGAAGATCATAAAGTTTTTACGTACCGGTTGTAAAGTTAAATTTTGGGTTTATTTGGAAAGCCCATTGGAATAAGTTTTTCTTTATTGAAATATATTTTTATATAAACTTTCTTAATGTTTTCGTATTTTATCCTATTATATAAACAGTAAGACAAATACTTTTGAGAGTGCTTTGCCAGTCGCCAGACTCAAGCCAGTTCTGGTGGAGAATTTTGAGAGTTGTGCCGCAAAATGTGAAAGAAATATCCAAAAATTCATTTTTTTAGGCCCATCTAACTGAAAATTTTGACTAAATATCCAAAATAGATTGGTTATTTTTAAGATTGTTAAATTAACTGAACTTAATACATACACTTTTATCTTTCATTTACATTTTTTTTTATCTTTCAAAACTATTATATTTTTCATTTAATTTTTTCTCATTATTTTTCAGGACATAATGCTCCTTTTCCGTTTCTTTTTCTTAATTATGGCTAACTGACTCCAGTTGCTGCTTCATTTGGAAAGAAAAATGCAATAACACGTGGCATGCCCACTTGTGGCCTTTACCTCGGTTCTGATCCTTCTTGCTCCTTTAGCGCCGTTTAGTATTTAATAATAATAAATAAATTCAATATCGCTATAAATTTGAGACACGCTACGCTATAAATTTGCATTTGAGCATCTTGCTCCATTTTTTCCTATTTCACCTTATTCCATCAGACGGGATAAAACACGCGCGTAAAGATTTATGTCACGCTAATGGATGTCACAACTATACACGCTATTTTCATCCAATATATTAAATATGAACAGTGAAAAGTTTTTAAGGTGATATCTCAACCAGAATTGATCCTCATACGAAATGTGTGTCCCCTCCCAAATTTCCTTATTGTACTAAAATAATAATAATAATTATTAAATTCTCATCTTCATTATTTAATAAATTTCACAAACGGGATGAGTTAGGTGTTATTTAACATATATTGCAAATACCATCCAAATGTAAATTTGTAGGGTATTTCCAGAACCTCATTAAAAACTGTGTGTATGATAGGCCTACATAATTCTTTTTTTTTTTTTATCGTATTCTCAGAGTCGCTGATTTGACCAATGAATCTCTTCTTTTAATGAGCTCTATATATAAAATACCACATCTTCAACTTAAGTTACATTTCATTCATTAGAATATTTTAACAATTTGTAATATGCATTATCAAACCTCATTGGTTTTTTGCAAATTTTCAACATTATGGATTTTTTTGTAATTATCCCTTCAATTTATTAACAATCTAACTAAGTTTACAATAATTTTTAATACGATGAAAATTTAAATAATTATTGAACAATAACATTATCAAAATTGGCTTATTTAAATATAATTATGGCTCAATCAAGAAATTTGATAGAGAAAGTTCCTATAATCATGTCAAATGAGTTGTTATGTTGACCTTTCCTCTTCTATCTATCTATTTACTTATAAATGTAAGGAATAATTACAAAAATACTATGAGGTTTGATCTAATTACAAAAAATTTAGTTAACTTTATTTTACAAAAAGTACTCCTAAAGTTTGAATCGGTGTTAAAATTAAGAGGTAAAATGTAATATTTTTATAAACGAATTAGGGGATTTGAAAGATTGTTTGTAGAAGGATTTAAAACGCTAGACAAAAATGAAACCTTTGAGTATTATTTGTATCATGAAAGTTAGGTAGGTCTTTGTAAATTAGAGCAGAACCCCAAAGGTACTTTTTGTAACTCTCCCTTAAATGTAAATTGATTAAATTTTAAGCTGAGGCATAACTTTAAAAGAATTAAATTATTGTGAACATGTATAAAATTGCGTCATAATACAAAAAGTTCTTACATTCTACACCACAAACTTTAGGCAAGATTATCTTGCTCCCTTTTCAACGTTCCTCGAATCCTCAAAAGTAAAAACCAAGAAGTGACAACGGGCAAAATGGATTCCATCTTGGAGAAGAATACAAATCTTACATTTTTAATGTTTTTTTTTTTACACAGAATGAACTTCGATTCATAAAAATGTAAGAAACTTACAATTGCAGACAACAATGGGTATGAAACAATTATGTTAATACGATTATGATTTATACGCATCTAAACACAAATTTTAAACCACAATGCACCGACTAATCCATGTATTCGTAACTCGCAACTGGCGCTGCAGACAAAACACGACAAAAATTTGATATCGCTTTCTCTCACATATCATCCGGTAATAAGACGCCCGGCAAATCCAAAAAGGGACAAATTTAAAACCCGAAAAAACCACTTATGGGACAAAATAAACCACCTAATCTTGACAAAAAAAACACAATTACAGAAAAAAAAAGACAAAAGATCAAAGGGAAAAGATCGTCTTCCTTCCCTTCCTCGCCAGACATCGTACCATCTCTCGCCAAAGCTACATCCAAAACCGCCACCACCGCTCCGCTACTTCTAAAAACCCGCAGAAGCCAAGTTCGAATAAAAACCATACCGAAAGAGAAGAAATATCCATGGAATGAGGGGCTAGCTGACCACACTGAGATTTCCGGGTCATGCTATGAAAAGGGGCAAAGCTGGGAGAAGACAAGGTGGGATAGGGAGAGGGAGTGGGGCGCGGTTGGTGATTGGTATATTAATATATTATCATGCAATGTTTATCTTCTACCCCACCCCTTGGCTAATCTTTATTTTTGAAAGCTTGAAGTTCAATATATATTGTAAAAACAAATATTTTTCACTTATTTTACGTGCAATTTCGGGGAGACAATCCCGCTTATATCCAAGTCGAGAAACATAAGACATACATAAAATAAAAAGTTATAAAAGGAGTATATAGTAACATCACAAGTTTATTTCTCTCCTTTTTTATGATAAAAGTAATTATTAATTATGAGACTTAATTGCAATTTTGATTTTGTAATATGCCATGCGTTGACATATTTGATCACGTAAGATTTTGAGCAATTTTAGTCATTTAAATCTAGAGGGATGGTATTTTACTCTTAAAGATCCCATGAAGAATTTTCATCCCCAGAATTTAATTATGCAATTTTGGTCTCATAAATTTTATTTTGTGCAAGTTTGACCCCAAATAGGAAAGTCATATTTTCACATTTTCTCAAGGCTTAAAATTGCACAAACGAGAATTTATGAGACCAAAATTACCAAAATAAAAATTACTGACCAAAATTACACATACATACTTAGGGGATCAAACATGCCAATTTATTGTAGTTACAGGACCGAATTTCTACATTCAACAATTACAGAGCTAAATATGCAACTTATTTACATTTGTTATGCATCAAAGCCTGCATTTATGCCTAATTATTAATTATTAAATATTAATATTAATATTAAATTAAAGAAAAGGACAAAAATGGTACAAATTCAACTTTGGAAAAGTACAAGGGCATGAATATTAATTGCAACTTTTTTCAAATATTTAAATATTAGAGCATCACTTCTTCCTTTTCAAAACTCTGAAATGGCTTCTGTTACAAGCACTAATTAGCACACATGATTACACCTCCCACTCTTTATTCTCTCTCCCTTCAAACCAACAACCTCTTTACGTTTCCCTTTCTGTCTCTCTATATTCTCTCTCTAGGTTCTTCGAATTGTTTGTTCCTATGGACTCAAAGCTGCAGCGCCGTTTCACACTGGGCAGGCAGTCCTCCGAGCCCCGGCAAACGACGCCGTCCTTGCCTCTGACGCCACGATAGTCTAGATGCAGCCATGGATTCTGGTGTCCGGTTAATGTACTTGGCCAACGAGGGTGATTTGGAGGGGATTCAGGAGCTGCTGGATTCGGGCACCACCGTCAATTTCAGAGATATTGATGGCCGCACCGCCTTACACGTGGCCGCTTGCCAGGGACTGACGGACGTTGTTGAGTTGTTGCTCCTACGCGGCGCTGAAGTAGATGTCGAGGACCGATGGGGCAGCACGGTATGTGTATTCTGGCCTGTGATTGGTGAATACTATATGTGGTATATGCCCGGTCAACGTAGAATTTTGTTGGTAATGTTTTTGTTTGCATTTTTATTAGTTGGTTCTCAGCGAGGAGGAAATGTAAAGGGAATCGAGTTTCTATTGGTGACTCTGTAGCATTTTGATTGTTTATGCCTGACAGTATAATTGGCTGAACATTTAACCTTGGTAAAGGAAGTGAAACTTAGGCTGGATTCTGTGGGATATCATTTGTTGTAGCGTGAATAGCTAATAATGTTTTCGTCGGCCATATATTTTTCCAGAATTTTGTAATGTGGCTAAATTTAGTGAGTTGCTGTTTGTCACGTAGGCCTGGAAAATTTTAGCATCTCCTGAAATGATACTACCCATTATGTGCTGTTGTAACACCCAGTTTATGTGAATTTCTGTTTTTTGTTTTTTTCCTTGTCATTCCATTAACAGAAACTGTATTTCAATGATTGATTACTTTCTCTCTCTCTCTCTCTCTCTACTGCTCTTTGTTTTTGTGGGATTGAATTACACAGCAGACAGACATCTGCAACTTTTTCTATATGCAAATAAACGTATGGAGCTCATTATGAAGAGCTTTTGTTGAAGAGATAAGAAGGCAAGTGGTTGAAAGTGTAAGACAGATGTACACTAGTTTCTCATGAAATGGGTGCTACATATATCCATCTTGTTATGCATCACGTGTCAAATGTTTACTGTTGTTTTGAAATCAATCTTTAGATGAGCTACTAATAGGTATGATAATGACAGAGTTTAATTGAATAGCCTCTTGCAGATGCAATATACTACAAAAATAATGACGGATTAAGATTTTGAGGCTCATGGGGCAAAACCTCAAGTAAGTGTTTTACATGCCTGATGCTCCTCCTCCCCTCCTCCTCCTTGTCTATTGTGAATTTGTACTCGTATATGTGCTATTGCATACTGTTAGCATCAGATATTTTTTTATGCTTTGTGTTAGATGGCTCCCATGCATGTTGAAAATGCTCGTGAAGTTCCTGAGTAAAATTGATCCAAGGGAGCCAGATTTTACTAACAGTGTGGAAATAACAAAGGTAACATCTTCACTTGTTCAATCCTTCTGTAACACCTTTACATTCATTTTTAAAAACAACATGGAAGCACGGAGCCCTTCTTGAATCTTTTAATCTTTTCTTTAAATTGTTGAAGAAAGTCCTAGTTAGTGCCTGCAATGAAATCTTGTCTTCAGAGCTGTAGAATGGAATAATTATGTAATAGAATTACCTCCAGTACTATAAAGTTTATGGTAAGTTTAAAATGCCACAGGGAGTATAGGACCAAAATGGAAAGATTGTGTTATTATAATTTATTTAGTTTTCTTATTCTATTTTATTTACATAATGTGCTACAGGAACATTTTGCATTGCCTCGTGGCGTGGATTCAGGTTGCTGTTAAGAAACTTGTGAGGAATTCTTCATTGATGAAGAGAAAGTGTGGGTTATTTATGTGTGGCAGATAACTTTTTCTGTTGATTCTGTATCTTCTTTCTTAGTTCTTATGATCATTGAATCTGTTTATTTGACTGGTGGGGTTGTTGATTTTCAGAAAGGCATTCAGGGATGAACTTGCCCTACTGCAGAAGATGCGCCATCCAAAATGTTGTCCAATTTCTTGGTGCTGTGACGCAAAGTACTCCAATGATGATTGTTACTGAATATCTACCAAAAGTATCTTTGCGTTCTGCTTTTATATGTTTACTGTTACATGCTATAGACTTCTGGTTATTCTTTTTTTGTTTGTTTGGTTTGCAAAACTAATAAATAATAAAGCATCATGGCCTTTCCTAGCAAATAAAATCTCAATATTTGAACCTGATTATATATGGGACACTCTTGAGGGCATTAAACTTTCGAAGAAGTTTTATTTTCTTGTTAGCCAATTCTTATTACATCGATCATATCTGAATGCTCTATGCAGGAGACTTTATACATATTTGAAACGAAGAGGTGCTTTAAAGTACACTGGTTATCAAGTTTGCCCTGGATATTGCAAGGTTAGGTTTTAGGTTTTACGCTGTTATGCTGAACTCGCCTGACGTTTGGCTGCCATGTACGTTGATCACCAGGTCTTGGATCACCAACTGTTAAAAGCAATGTGCATCTTATATCATGGCGCACATGAATTTCCGCTTGTGACAAAAGCTCATCTTAGTTTATGCATCAGTAGTTTTAGTCTTTGCTTCTTCTTGATTGAACACATTTTTAATAATGCCTAGCACATCACCAACAATTTCTGGAATCAGATAAAACATTTCAGAAAAGAAAAAGGGTACACATTTACAATTGATGACAAGCGAAACCTTGTGTTCTAACTCTAACTTCTAACTTTGTGGAAATTTTTAAGACCAGTTTTATCTTGTTGTATTCAATATTCTTGGACTTGGTTTTACTCCTTATCTAGCTTCATCTTTCATATACTTCTTAATTCAGAGGAATGAACTACTTGCATGAGCATAAGCCTGAAGCAATAATTCGAGATCTTGAACCACCGTACGTACTCTCTAGTTCTCTTTTTCTGGTTTTGATGGGATTTAGTCAAGTAACTCCAATTTTGCTAATTACTAAAAGATAGTTGTAGTGTATCTGGGAACTTTTTGATAGACTGAGAATGATGACAGAAACATCTTTGAGATGATTCCGGTCATCTCAAAGTTGCAGACTTTGGGCTAAGCAAGCTGATGAAAGTTGCCAAAACAATTAAAGAAGACAAACCTATGTCTTGCCAACAGACTTCCTGTAAGTCCCCATTTGGTTGGGTTCTGTTTGTTTTGACTAAATATATACTCTGCAATTTGTGTTGAGAGCAATACCTATGCTGTTTTTACTTCTGCATGATGCAACTTTGGTTTTACAACTTTGATGATGCTGCACAGACTTGATGTTCACCATATTAATTTCAGCGTAAAAGTTTTCATTTTTATCCATACACACTTAAGATAATATTGCAAGGCCTGCACACTATTGCTTCTTGGGTTATTCTGTTATATCCTGGTAGTTCATAGGCTTCTGGAATACACGTGATAAAGAGGATGTACTATTCTCTTAAAAGTATTCAAGTGGAAACAGTTTATTGTAAGTGTAACAAATGATCTTTATTTCCAAACTCAGGGCGGTATGTAGCTCCAGAAGTTTTTAGAAATGAGGAATATGATACTAAGGTGGACGTTTTTTCATTTGCATTGATATTACAGGAGGTAAATGCTTCTGATTAACCTTTCTTCCTTCTCTCATGCACAGAGATTTTGGATGGCTCATACATTGTTTCGAGTATGCACACATGACATGGACATATATGTGTGCAACAATATTGATTTTAATAATCTGAACATTCATATTCAGATGTACAGTTATTTCTGATTTGGTTTCTTATTTTGCATGAAGCACTATATTATATTGATCTTCTGTGCACTCATATAGTATCGACTATTCAACTCTTCCATTAAAAATACTGATCATGTTAGAGCAGTTGCTTACAGCTCAACTTATGATACAGGCTGACAGCTTCTTTAAGTATATTTTTTTCATTAGAAAAAGCTTCATGTAATTTCTTATAAGAATATGAAGTCATATGCTTTGTAAAGGATGATTTGATATTAAGAAACATTGGTGATATCTCAGGCTTATGTTATCAGTAAGTTCCTAATGATTTGTATGGTTTTCGAGAAATTATGATAAACTATATTTCAGAGATGATGGGGTAATGTGAACGAAAGGGGAGGAAAAGTGATTTGTGTTTATGGTTTGTTGTACAGTGAGTCATTTACTTTTCATTTTTTTCGCTTTTGCCAGAAAAAGTAGGAAATTAGTTAATAGGATGCGACATCCAAAATTTTGTTGAAACACATATGTATCATTTTTTATTAATTAGTGAACATTAAACTCAGTATGTGGTACTATTAGAGGAGTTCGTGTTAGAGATAAGAAAAGGTCTGGCTATTTTCATTTTCCTTTTTCTTTGCTCTTTCTTGGTGCGCCTGTGTGAAAAATAAGAATGAATTTTTATGTAGAGTATGAAAATGCTATTTCTCAATTTTCTGCTTAGGAAAACACAGGAAGTAGGATCCACTTATAAATGCTCGAAAGGGAAAAAAGAAAAGAAAAGACGAGCTAACTTTCCTCCACTTTGCTCTCAAATGGGAACAGTGTAATCTCTCCATGAGTCAGGAGTTAATATATGCTTGTACAACTACTTGAAAATCTTGGAAGATGTCATATGCTAAGAGAATCAACTACGCCATGTTATGACTGACCAAATCTTGTTAAAGTACCTTTTCGATGGGATATGAATGGTATATTGTAGAAGATTGTCCACTGTATACTTTGTTGCAAATAAAATAGGAGAATATTTTGGTATGTGGAAGGCAGAAAGAGATCATATAATTCACATTAATGTTTCTCCATGTGAACTGAGACAGTTTCTTCTCCCATCCCCATTCCGTAGTCCACTACCAGATTTGGAGGATTCTCCAGATTGCTGTTACTATTCATGGCATAACAATGTCTTTGTTAAGCAGTTGGCTTGATTTCTATTTCAATTTTTCATTTTGTTCACAGATGATTGAAGGTTGTCCGCCATTTCCTAAAAAGGAAAGAAATTGAAGTTGCTAAAGCATATGTTGACAATGAGCGGCCTCCTTTCAAGCTCCAGTGAAGCATTATGCTTATGGACTGCGACAGTAAGCTCATACTTCCCTAAGTTTTTCCCAGTTTGAAATTTTAAACTCTATGTTGCTCCAAAGTTTTGAAGTTTTTTTTTCCTCATATATGTATTCTTAAAGTTTGTTAATTAATCTGTGACAAAGAAATGCCATATAGGATGATGATGATGGTAACGAGACGGTAGGGGGTTGGGGCAGAGAGAGAGGTGAAATTGGCCCCAATTGGGGAGAGGGTGAGAGTCAATTTAGAGTATCATATGATACCTCTTCAAGTTGAGTCAAAACAATATGTTTCATATTGATTCTATTCAAAAGCTTAATTCCAATATCTAAATACAATACCCATAGGGATTAGCTTGGTGGCAAGAAGGAACTAACGCGGAGGTGAGGTTGGTGGGTCTCCTCATCTCCGCGAGAGGATTAGGACCATCCGTGCTTCCACGGATGACCCATAGACCGAAGGTAGTGCGGGGTTTGCGCCCGACTGGTGTGGGATACGTCCTCGCCGGAAAAAAAAAATCTAGACACTATCTATGTAATAGAGGCTACATTTGTCATCTTGCATTAAATTATTTTGTGCAGTAACCTCTTCAAGTTGAGTTAAAACAATATTTTTCATATTGATTCTATTCAAAAACCTCGATTCTAATATCTAAATACTCTATATAATAGAGGCTACAATTGTCATCTTGCATTAAGATACTTTGGGCTGTTATATTAAATTATGAATATATTAAATAGACATTGTTCAACTACAAAAACATTACAAATAGACCCTAAAAATATTCACACATTACAAAGTCACTCGCTGACATAATCGTCATTTAAGATATTGATGATTTGGCATTTATTATGATTTTCTTTAAGTTTATGGCAAAATGATCATTTAATGCCTCCAATTCAATTTTTTCCGTGGAACAAATTTTAAGGGAGATTCTTGTAATTATAAAGCCGGGGGGAGGGAAGAGTTGAGCATTGGGGGTGTGATTGTTGTGTTTTTCATTCCTGGGTCATTTTCATTTTTGAGTGAATAGTGGTGAAGTTTTATTGAAAAAGTAAACGAGAGAAAATTAGGAGTGATTGGATATGAGATGAAAAAATAATGATTATAGTTGATGTGATAGGAATCTTTTAGAAATTGTGGTCGTGTAAGATTTTTTTAGATAGTTTTAGAAAGTTTTTAAGAAATGCTTTTCCACTTCCACTTGTACAATTAATCTTTTTCGCACTTTTGGTCTTATCTTTTAATCATTGAATTAATCATATATTAATGTTAATGTTTTGTTTACCAAGGTAACCAAATTTTGTCTTCCTCGTAAATGAATGATCTCAGATATCACTTGTGATTTTATTCCATAATCAAATTTAGTTTTGAATTTATATTAACCAAGTCCCATTACGGGTTTATGGAATTTCCAAAAATCGTACTGTAGCAAATAATTCTTGAATAGTTACTAATTGAGGTCCACATTACGAAATTACAAATGTTACAAGATTAATTGATTTCTATTAGTTAAATCGTATTATATTTGTATAGTAAGACTTTTATACAAATAATTGAAAAATACTTCTCTTTTCCATAAGCATCACAGATATTCTCGTACTTTTGAATTAAACGCTTAGTACACATTATAATTATACGTATAATACTTGCTTAATAATACTGCCGTTTCTAATAAACTTTAAATCAAAAAAATTATTCAAAAAGTTATTAATAAATATTGATTAGACAATATATAAATAATAAGATAAGAACATTCATAAATTATAAATGTAATAATTATTATAGATAGTAATTATTTTATATAAATAATAAACGGAATGGCGCGCATGTATGTTCTACTTAAAAATGTGCTCGTATGTTATTGAAGAAATGTATGGTCTTGTCAAGCCAAGTGATATACTGCTCGCTTGGAAAAAATAGTTGGAGAGGAGAAGAAATTAGGTGCGATTGGATATGCTTTCATTTTGAATTTTTCCTTTTCCTAGATAATAGTGATAAAAAAAAATTTAAAAGAAAAAGATGAATTTTGAGAGTGTGATTGGATGTGAGATAAAAAGACAATGATGAAAGTTGATTTGTTTTAAAAATAGTAAAATAGTGATTGAATATGATTGGTAGTTAGAAATGTGTGAGTGGGTGAATAGTGAAATTTGTGGGAGAATGTAAGAAAGATTAGTTTTTTGTGAAAAATGTAGATGTGATTGGTGAGAGAAAAAATGAGAAAAGTGAAAGTGAGAGAATAGTATATTTTCTTAAAATTTTCATAAACAATTCCATGTTTGGTTAAAAAAATTCTCCAATGGAACGAAAGTGGAAATTCTTTCATATCCAATCGCAGCCTTCGTCTCCTATTAATTTTGCTGACACATAGTGGGTCTTACTGCATGTGCAACCAAAAGAATTAACAGTGAAAGTGGGATAATGTTGAGAAGAAACTCTCACAGACAATCGCCCTTCTTGCCAAAAATTCATCTTCTGCAAGTTTTTTGAAAAAATCTCAGTCAAGCAGTCTTAGTTATTTCGAGGGCGAGGTATGTGTATATATTTATTTATAAAAGTCTAAACCTTAGGGAAACCCATTGAAATTTGAGAACTGAGATTTTGTTTCAAATCTAACATTTCAGATTTTGCTCCCAACTTCATGCTATTTCAACCAATAATATGTACCTGCACATTTTGGAGATTTAGATTTAGAATTGATAGAAGCTGAGTCTTCAGAAGTACCAACACGTTAGTTGTCTCGTTTCGATATTGTATCCCCAAAAGATACCTCCTACTTGGTTTTGACATTCCCATCCTCTGTAGAGTTGTGCATGCATCTCCTTGAACATCCTCAACAAAACACTGAAGTTTCCATCTCTTGTCTGATGAGGGCTCATCATCAAATGAACTTGTAGTCCTTTCTTTCGTTATGCACTAAGATCTAACACGGTGTAATGGCTTCTTAACAGGTTAATAGAGGATTGTTGGAATCAGAAACCTCAAATAGACCTACTTTCAAGGAAATAATTCTGAAGTTGGATGAAATAAACAAGCATCTTCTTCGCAAAAGACGATGGAAGGTAAGAAGCTCTCTCTGTCTCTCTCTCTATGCGTTAAACTCTGTGTATTTATATCATTCTTATGCTATATTACATACAAATAGGTAGCATTATATATATCTGAGGTTATAAAGTGTGAATAGTGGGAGAAACAAATATTCCAATATGACATGATTTCTATTGTACTGCTACGACTTTATCAGTTTATCGGCACCAAGTAATACCGGTTATGACTTATGCTCCATGATGGACTTCATCAAAGGTCCGCTGGAGTCACTTGAGAACGATAAAACTTAAAATGGATAACATGGGTTGTTTGTAAGAATGAAATGTGATTTTAAATTGGACATCAAGATACAGGAATTTACTTCTCTAGCGTTTTTGTCAGCTGAACTTAGCAGGTTCTGAGTGCTATTTGGCACTGTATCCAATATTTAGAAATATTTTCCTCTAAGTTCATGCTTGATATTGATTTTGCTGCCTCGCTGACTGTATCAGTTTTACAGGCGTTAGAGCACATCTACTTTGAGTCTAACTTTGTTTGCTGCATTCTCTACAGACAAAAGCACTTAAATTTCTCCACAAGTTTGAGTCAATCTTGAAGTTGGAACATTCCATTTCGAGGAGTGGTTCGTCTACTATTAGATGAGTAAATATTTGTTTGAACGACATTGAGTGTACTTTTGTAATGCGAAAAACAAAAGCAATTGTGTGATACCAGGTCCAAGTCACTAGATTATATTTGTCCGATTTCAGAATGGTGTATAAATGGATCAATATTTTTTTCCCTGTTATGAGCAATTAAGTGATTTTTGTCATTTCTTCTAACCGTAGCTTGGCCTTTTCCTTTTGTGGATTTTTTTGTTGTATGATTCGTGAATATATTCTAAAGCACAATATTCCATTTCATAACAACATGGATTGGCCATTTTTGGGATAATTTCATAACAATCCTTCAGATTTGGTTTTAAGAAAGGTTCTTTAAATTATATCCATCTTCTTTGTTGTATCTTATTGTGTTACATATAGCCCAAGTCTGTTAGTTTTTTTCCTTTTTTTTCCCCCACGGGATGCATGTGAACAATTTTTTTAAAATTTCCATTTAGAAAATAATACTGTCCCAACATGCAATTGCTTGTGAAAGTCATTGTTCACTCATTCTTACTTTTTCAATCACCAATTTCAAATTTTATTTTTATTTTCCCAAACAACGTTTTTACCCTATGCCATGGGCGTAGCTAAGGGGGCCGGGCACCCCAAATTTTTTGTCTCGTTTTTCTATAAAAAAATAAAAATAAAATTATATATACTTTTTTAAAGGGAAAAATAGTTGAGCTAGGGGAAAAAAAAACTTGGGCTAGGGTTAATCATCAAAGGGCTACGCCCCCCGCCTATGCTCCCGAGCAATCATACAACTTGATTTTCCCTTAAACAGTGTGACGAATGGCAAAGTGGCAAACATTATTTTGTCAAATTGGCAAACAAGGAGAGGAAGAAAATGAGCAAATATATTGGTTTAAGTCTAGACATATAACATATTGTCACGACCCAAATTTGGGTACGTATATTTATTTTAGATATAGATATAGATGAAAGTATATTTATATATGTATAACATTCATAGTTTCTCTATGAAAAACGCAGTCTGAATGGGACTATGGGAGACACATTTGAAATTTGAAACAAATCTTTGGGAAGTTCATACAATTTTTAAAACCAAACAGTGCACTAGAGAATAGCCACAACTTTCATATACCCCATTCACGAATGATGCATGTTTTTCTCCTTTTGCTCTACATCCAGAAACGATGAGAAAAAACATGTAATCAAAAGACAAAACAACTAATTCAAGAAACCCCAATTGGAATAGAAGCTTCTTATTGCCATTAACCCAGTTTGCTTCAAACCTTCAACTAGGTATCATTCCTCGAGAGCTACTTCTTGCTCTCCAATATTAAACCACAAGGGCAATATTTCTCTGACACCATATTTAATGCATTTCAATCATAAAGCCATGAGCTATGAGAAATAACATATCTCCCAACATTCAACAAATTTACACATCAAAGTCCCCTCCCCTAAAAATGGTGCAACATATGAAGTAACTCAGACCAATGTGAAATACTATGCTTCCTTTTTGTCTTCGACAATCGCACTTTCAACGATGACTAATTCTTTACTTTTTCGATGTTATACGGGTAATTGTCTGACCAGAACTATTACTTTCACTCCTATCAGCAATTAGAGCCTTCTTTTTCTCATCTTGCTCACTATTAAAAGTATGGTAGAATTCCAACACCTTTGGATGCGCCTTGATTTTCGACGGTTCAAGACCAGACAAATAAAGTCCCCCAAACTTCTCACGCGAAAGCGCAACATACACCATCCCGAAGTCAAAAACCCGCGACAAATCCGTATGAAGCTTGTCAAGAGTCATTCCTTGACACTTGTGAATACTTAAAGCCCACGACAATATGAGCGGAATTTGCCTCCGCCTAGCAACAACTTTGTCTCCGTCCATCACAACCCATTCTTCCGGTTCGACGACTAATTCAAGGCCCGAGTCAAACTTCACGAATGGCAATACATCGCCATGATCGCACATATTACTCATTCCATATTGGTTTTTGGACACTTTACACAATTCCATAAACCGCCGGTGGCACCATTCACGAGTTTACGCCAAGGGTTTATATTTTTTATAAGCATCACCCGAGCACCTACGCAAATCTCAAGCTCATCGGGTGCGATGCCACTCTTAAGCTGCCTCATCCATTGCCTGCCTCCCAAATCTTGAGCCTTGTAAACGTAAACTTTATTTTCTAAGCTCTTCATTTTCTCCAGATTCACCTTGTTCACATCCGCTATCCTAGGGTAGAGCCGTACTGCCGAAGGATCAGGCTCGTATCCCGAGCAACATCCTTCTAGAAGCTTCAAATCCTCGGGATCATTTTCACCTTTTCGGATACCTTGAAGCAATTGGATGAGAAGAGAATCCGATTGCCTGAAAACGGTTGTAAGCTCAATTTGTAGATCAAAACTAGCACTCCAACAATCAGCTTCGAATGCGTATACCTTATCGTTCTTCTTCGTTCTCTTGAGAACAGGCGGTAATTGGAAAAAGTCTCCACTCACAATCAGTTGTATTCCGCCCCATATCTTTTTATCGAGTTCGTTCGTTTCGTCATCTCTCAATGTACGCGCGCAATATGCTCAAGACTATCGAAAAGATTGGCATCAACCATGCTCGTTTCATCGATGATCAATGCCTTAACCTTCTTCCACCTATAGCAAGCCCTTCTATCTAAAAAGAACTCTGTCTAGCAAACTTTGACGATCCAAATCGCCAATACCTAACCCGGCAAATGAATGAAGGGTTTGTCCGTTGAGCGCACAGGCAGCAACACCAGTCGGGCGGTTACATAAACCCTAGACCGGCCATGGATTTTCCGGAGTTTCTTGATAATGTGTTCAAGTATAAATGTCTTTCCCGTCCCAGCGGACCCGTAATAAACACGGATTGCCCGTTGCCAACGGCATCCAATACTTGTTTTTGTTCATCAGTCCATTTGATTTTAGGCCTTGGTGGGGTTTTGGGACCATTTCCACCGTACTTTTTCTTGCTCTTGAAGAAGAAAAAATTAGAGCCTTTTTCTTATCGAAAGCAGCAGCTTGAGAACTAAAGTGTCGACATGCGGTTATTGGCGTATGAGAAGATCAATTTCATAGTTTCTTCTATAGCTTTCTTTTCCTCCAACTACCACACACACACACACACACTATCAATTCAGGGCTAAGAATATTCCCTCCAATAACACGGATTTATGACATAAAAAAGCACAAAATAAGGAAATGAATTCCATAAGATTTTCTTTCTGAAAATCAAAAGCATCCCACAAGATGAAAAGAAGTTAATGAAACTTGCTCACGGTAAAAACAACAGGATATTATCTGATTGGTGGGTCACTCAAAGTTTCTTGAATTAGCAGATTAGGGAATGATGAAGCCAAAATAATGGAGTATTTAAAAGATTTCTGAGGTAGGATTATAGCAGACAAGAGGGAAAAATAGCTCATCAAAATGTGGGAGGTACCTTTAAAACCGCTGCATTTTCGCCAGTTGCTATTCAAATTTCCTTCGGCGAAACAGAGCGAAGGTAAACAGGAGTAGTTTCGACTGCTCGAGAGAGAAGGCTAGGTTTTCTTGGGCTCTGTATCTTTTTAGCCCAAGATGTTATGGACTTGCTTTCAAAAAAAAAAAAAAAAATGTTATGGACTTCTTGAATATTAGTTGGGCTCCCAGTGGATTACTGTACTGAATTTTCGACAAATTATTTTTCGTGCTTTCTTCTATCATATGACGCTATTCACAACACCAAAATGATGAATACGCTCACATCCATATAATTATAAAACTATAATTCACTTAAAAGACTATATTACCCTTACTTAAAGTAGTTCTAAATACACCCACATCATTCATCCACATTCTTCTTCTTCTTGAATAAAGTTAATTTTTTTTTTTTCTATAGACCTTAGATTTTTCCAACACCCAAATTGTTGCAGATATGAACAATAAAGTATTTATATTCCCAAATAATGGATGTATATTTTTAATTTATATCATAACATATGTTATTTTTCAAATTTCCAGGTTGAAAATATTGTCGGATAGTAGCAGTGCGACACTTAGCACGATCACACACTATGACAAAAAATTCATCGTGCCATGTGACATGATGGCCAAAAATTCATCATTGTGCCACCTAGAGCTTTTTGTGCAAGGGTAAATTAAAAATTATGGGGTGTATTTAGTAATTATGTTATATTTTAAAAAGTGGGTGTGTGTATTTAGTAAGTGAGTGTATTCATCAATTTTGGGGGTGTGAATAACGTCGCCTTTATTATATACTCCTATGTTTTTTAATAAATAATTATGTCTGGTCAAATACATAAACTGTTAATATCTATACATTATAATAAAATCTCAAATTTTTCGATGTTTTATTAGAGCATCACCAAAAGTAAAAACCACAAACTGTTTTTGTGGTTCCTACACCGCCACATCATCACACGTCAAAAGTAAAAACCTCACTCTATTCTCCACAATAAAAAACCTCCCAACAACTTTTTATGGACCGCACTCAAATAACATCTCTTTAAAAATCTCCAATAACTTTTGAATAGGCCCCACCATAAATTTACATATTATATATATATATTATTGTATTTAAAATATATATAAAAACAAAATTAATTATATATATTATTTATGTTTAATATATATTATTTATAAAAATAAAATTATATATAATGAATATTTATAAACACAACATATTATTATAAAAAGAGAATTTATAAATAACACTAATAATTAAATACAAACAATAAAATGCTACGAACATATCAAGATCAACTAAAAATGCATTTACTCTAGGCCATGTCTTTTTTTAATTTGTTCACAAACAACAAGATGCATACGAAGTTGTTCCTTAGTCATCGCACTAAGTATCCTTCATAGGGTTTCATAATCCCATCGAACAAGTTTTCGCTCCCGTTGTGCTATCTCCGCCTTTTGGATTTCAATTTTTCTCTTTGTAATTCTTCCATTTTTCCAACCTATTGAGAAAGCTCACTTCCACCTCATCAACTTCTTTCTTTTTGGATTTCATTTTCCTCTTTGTTTTTTCTCATTCAATCGGGTGAGTGTGAACTTCACAATCATCTATGTTAATGTTCATATCTAGATTGGATGTTGATGTACCCCCTAATTGAGGTCCTTGCTTTCTTGTTAGTACTTTGACTTTCTTCTTGTGGAGCATATTTCTCACATTCCTGAGAACTCTCCACATATGCTCATAGTTGAAAGACTTGTTATTTTTATGGACTTCCACAAGCTATGTGCTTTCACTTCAAAGACATCTTCATCACTCCATCCGCTTCCACGATTGTTATAGAAATTATTATAGATGCCGAAAATTCATCAATAATGGATGAATCATATAGAAATGTGATTTCAACTTTGAATAGTGTCTCTCAACGGATCCATCGGGCCGATACTTATTATAGTATTCTCCGATCCGCTCCCAAAAAGCTTGGTCTTTTTGTTCATTCCGACGATTGGATCTTGACTAATGTTGACCCATGACTTTGCAAGATGTACTTCTTCCTCCATTGTCCACTTTGTTCGCCCAGAGCCACGCACACTTGAACCAACTTCTTTACTCATCTCATTATCCTTATCGGGATAATATTTTCGAGCCCAACTCGAGTTGAATATTGTGGAAATTGAAACTCTTGAAATGAAGATGGTGTTGTGGGTTCTTTATCGATTGCGAGATGCATCAATGCCACTTTTCTAGATTCATCCGATGGAATAAGCGACGGTTGTGGAGGAGAAATTCCATAAGGATTAGATGGCATCACAAATTGGTTGCTCATGCCTCGCAAGTATTCCGACGGATACATATAGAAAGGATGTTGAGGCACATTTCTGATTCACCAAAAAGTTTTGAAAACTCGAAAATTATGAGGGAATTGAGGAATATATGGAACATTTGGTAAATTTTGTGGGCACTGCGTCGGAGTTGGAAATTGAGGAAACCGGACATTAGGGACGATTCTTAATTTTGTGAAGTTGCATTTTCTTCAACATTTTGAGTATTGAAAAAATTTCTATAAATGATTGGAAATTGTCATCCATATTGGATAAAAATTTCTAATTAAATGATAAAGGCTAGGAAAAACAAACACAATAAAAATATGAGATAAATTATAAATTTTGAAATTTAGAAGTGAGAGAGAATTGCTATTGTTAGATGAAAATAAATCAAGTGTAAAATACATATTTATAGCAAATTTACAAAAAAAATTGTATTTTTGCCCGTTAAAAGTATAACGGTTAATTTTTTTAATTTTTAAATAATATTATTAAAATAATTTGTTTAAGATAAATAAAAAAGAAAGAAAAAGAAGACTAAAAGTAACGGCTACTACAATAATGATGAGTAGAAAAATTAGAAAAAAAGGAAAAAAACAAGAATAGAATTACAAAAGACAAACCATTGCATTTGAGAAAAAGTGGAGGGCCCATATGTCCGCCATGTTTTACCACTTTAGGCGTGCGTTATTGAAACGCTCTTCTCCCGCTCCGTGCAATCACGCATTCTTTGTTTTTTATTTTATTTTTCATTTAATAAATCAAAAAAGCCGGTCCTTACATACAAACCTCTCACACCCTAAAAACCTCAAACCTCTTACTCACGGTGGGATGCGCTTTTTCCTCGGCCTTTTATACAAAAAGCTCTCCAAAAAAGCTCCATGGAGGTGCTCTTATTAGAAAACATTATTTTCAACAATATTTATACTATTTAATTGCAATTCAACAATATTTTAAGCTCCAACGATGTCTATTGGATATGAATAGTAACAATAGAATATATTACTTAATTGTGAATGTTCATTAAGTTCAAAGAGATATAAGTGAATAGTCACAACCATTTGGTTGTAAAAGGTGCATCTAAGGGTAGTGAACTTACATGAAATTATGTAACTTAAAACATGATTGCAACTAATTTTCTAAGGGTTACGATCTATTTGTCTAGATTCTTCCGAGAATACCTGACATGTCTTTAGAGCATCTTCAAAGATTTCCTTTAAATTAGTGTGAGTTTTACACTAATTTAGAGAAAAATTCGGAAGAACTTAACATTAATCTCCAACAATCCACTCTAATATTTACTCCAAATCGGAATATTCCTTTTATTTTTGTTATATTAAATTTAAATATTTTATCAAATTGTATTTTAACATATATATTTATGATTAATATAATAAATCGTAATATATTTGTATGAATATGTATTTTAATTTTAATATTAAGTAATATTATTTTATAAATCCTTTTGTAATTTATTATATAAATTCATATACATATGTATAATAAATTGATGGTAAATATAACAATTCACGATAAAATCTTAATAACCAAAAAAAACATGATAATTATAAATTAATTTTAAGATTATTTTAACAATTGATGGAGATACAAAATATTTACACGTTTTAAGAGAAAAGGACAAAATATGACATTTAAAAAATATCAAAGAAAAAGTAGAGGTGTGAACAGTGACCATCTACATTAAGAGGTGCACTATTTACTCACCCCATTTTGGTGTGGGAAATAATCTAGGGTTTGGATAAGATTTTTCTTTTAAATGGCGCCAACCCCTATTTTAAAGGGGGGTTGGAGATGCTCTTACACGGATGGACACCGATAAATCTATAAATAGACCACCTCTCATTCCATTTCTTCATCCCAAACAATTCAATCAATTGTTTATTCCCACTCACTCTCTCTCTCTTTTTTTTTTCCAAAATAATCTTTGATTACCTTCGAGGAGTGTATAGTTAAATTTTTGGAAATTGGGATTATGTTAAATCAGAGGAAAATAGTAGTATCTCTTCTAGTACAATTTATATGAATCGAAAAAATTCGAATTGGCAAAATTTGCAAAGAAAGCAAAATGGAAAAATAGCTCGAATCGTGTTCAACACACTATCCTTAAAAACAGATTCGCCCCCTATTCGACGCCTGTTTCCTAGGATAAGACGAGAAAACAGATTACCTATTCCGGAATCTGAAAAATTATGCCCGGAAATTATCACCAAAAAATTACAAGAGCTTTAGGGAGAGATGAAAATTTTGAGTTTGATTTGTTGTGTCTTTACAAATGGAAAATAACCCATATTTATAGACAAAATTTTGCCCTTTACTATTGATAAGGTCAAATTGGCCTTTACTATTTAAAAGGACAAAATAAATCCACCCTTTACTATTTAAAAGGTTAAATAAGTAATTTTATTCAAAATATCCAACAATCCCCCACATGAAGAAAATTACTAATATACAAAGATTTGGTGATAAATTCCAACAGTTGAATCCTGCATAGGATAGGTAGGTGTTACCCTTTGAACCTTCCCTTGTGAAAGCATATTTACCTTACTAGCTGATCAGTAGACGCGATGTCCTTGAACTGTTCTGCCTTTTGTGTAAACGATGATATACCTCACACAAGATTCTTCCTAACATACTTCAGTTCTCATGGTCATGTTCAGTCATGGCCCTGAACATAAGCCTGGTTCTGCAAGAGGTTCTAAGAATTGAGCCTCACACAATTCTCTTCGAAGCAGCCCCACTTCTCTCTCACATAGGTGATTCTCATTTAAGATAGTCCGTACTACTCTGCTCGACTTACCGACACACAAGAATCATTAAAAGCCAAATTGCTTATCCTCTTCTCCACGGGCATCACTGTTAAGGAATGGACAAGGGATAACTCCCCCACAGTGATCATAGAGTCTTTTTACAACTAGGTTGTCCCTTTGAACCTAGATCTTGGGATCTCCAGTCAACTAGGTTGGGTTTCCATTGTATCAACTCATTTTTCTAGAGGCTTAAGTCTCATTCCTCTTAATGATTTCACAACTAACTCTCGATTCAATCATTTGGTTAACAGATCCGCTAAATTATCCTTTGACTTCACGTAGTCAATAGAGATAACACCAGTTGAGAGTAGTTGTCCAATGGTATTGTGGTTCACGACGTATGTGTCAGACTTACCATTGACATATTGCTCGTGCCCCGCCAATTCGAGATTGATCGTCACAATGTATACAAATTGTGGCACATGTTTAGGCCATTTTGGAATAACTTAAGAAATTTCAAGCCATTCATTTTTTACCACACTTGTCACAGAGCAATAAACTCGACTCCATTCAGACCTTGCTATAATCGTCGCTTAGAAGATTTTCATGATATTGTTGCACCTCCTAAAATGAATACAAATCCACTTGTAGACTTAGAATCTTTAATATCATATATCCAATTAGCATTGCTATATCCTTCAATAACAAAGATAATATCTTGTATAGCGCAACCCAAAATCACGAGTATATCTTAAATACCTTAGTATTCTCACTATCCCTTTCGGTGGTCATGCCTGGATTACTCGTATCTGCTCAATTTACTCACCGCATAGGCAATGTCCGGTCTTGTATAACTCATTAAGTACATTAAACTTCCTATGACTCGTGAGTATTCAACTTGAGACACGATCTCACCTCTATTCTTCGATAGATGTTTGCTTGTGTCTATCGGAGTTCTAGCTAATGATGTGTCATCCTTACTAAATTTTTCTAGAATCTTATCCACATAATGTGACTAATCAAGTGTTAGTCCATTTGAAGTTCTAAATCTTTATTCCGAGGATCACGCCACCTAAACCCATATCTTTCATGTCAAACCTCGAGTTCAACATATTTTTAGTGGATTTAATTATTTTATCATTACTTCCAATGATAAGCATGTCGTCTACATAAAGACATAAAATGGCATAGTCATTTTTAGTCTCTTTAACATAGACACATTTATCACATTCATTTATTTTAAATCCACATTCTTTCATGACATTATCAAATTTCTCATGCCATTGTTTGAAAGTCTGTTTCAAGTCATATAATGACTTGACAGCTTTACAAACCTTGTTCTCTTGCCTAGGTGCAGAGAATCCCTCAGGTTGTTCCATGTAAATATCCTCTTCTAAATCTCCATTGAGAAAATCAGTTTTTACGTCCATTTGATGTACTTCAAGATTTCGCAATGCAAAGAATTGCAAGTACCAATCTAATGGAGGTTATTCTCGTGAATCGAGAATACGTATCAAAGTAATCAAGGCCCTCTTTGCATCAGAACCTTTAATTACAAATCTAGTCTTGTACTTATCAATTGTCCCATCCGCCTTCATTTTCTTCTTGAAAATCCATTTATAACCTAGTGGTTTACTTCCTTCCGGGAAGATCCACTAGTTCCAAGGTATGGTTTTGTAAGATGGAATCAATTTCACTTTTATGGCTTCTTTCCATAATGGTCCATCGAAGAATTGATAGCTTCTTTATAGCTTTGAGGTTCACTTCCCATCATGTAGGTTAGAAAAAACTGGACCAAATGATTTTTCTATCCTAGCTCGTTTGTTGCGCTTTAAGTTCTATCTCTTCTTCTTTATTTCCTCGCTCTTGTTCCATTGAATCATGTATCTGTTTAGAAGAGCTTGCTTCTTCTCTTGATCCGCACGGAAATACATTTTCAAAGAACGAAGCATTTCGATTCAATTATCGTGTTCTTGTGTATATCTTCAACTTTAGATTCATGCACAAGAAACCGATAAGTCTGACTATGTGCATATCCAATAAATATGCAATAATAGTTTTGGGACCTACCTTCACCTTCTTTGGTGTAGGTATAACAACCTTAGCAAGACACCCCCACACTCGTAAATATTTGTGTGATGACATTCTTCCATGCATAGCTCGTAAGGGCTTTTGTCTAATTTCTTACGGGTACCTTATTTAAAAGGTAATTAGTCACAAAAACCATGACTTCCCCACATGTTCGAGGCAAGCCAGTTTTAACTTAATAACATGGCATTCATCATTTCTTTAAGTGTACGGTTTTTCCGCTCGCAATGTCATTCTCTGTTGAGGTGAATAAGGTGCTATTGTTTCGTGTCTAATTCCGTGTTGGGCACATAATTCAACAAATGGTGATTCATATTCTCCTCCACGATCACTTCTTAGCACCTTAATTTTCTTGTTGAGTTGATTCTCAACTTCATTTTTATAGAGAATGAATTTCTCTATTGCTTCATCTTTACTTTTAAGAAGATACACATAACAATACTTTGTGTTATCATCAATAAAAATAATGAAGTACTTGTTGCCACCACGTGTTTGTGTCGATTTTAAATCACATACATCAGTGTGAATTAAATCAAGTGGTTCATTATTTCTTTCAATATTTTTAAATGATGTCCTTGTTAACTTTGCCTCAACACAAGTTTCACACTTGTGCTTGGAATCAATATAGAATGTTGGTATATAATCAAGTTAATTAATCTACGTAAAGTATCATAATTAACATGTCCTAGTCTACCATGTCACAAATTGGAAGACTCAAGCAAGTAAAAGAAGCATTATTCATTTTATTGCCTTTTGGTTTCACAACCATTACACTCGAGCTTAAAAAAGCCCCACCAGATTACATACTTTTTTCCTACAAACATTCCTTTTTGAGTAAAGTTACAACGTTAGACTCAAATACAACACTAAAACCATGCTTAATTAAAAGCGATTCATACACCAAGTTTTTTCGGACATCGGCACATATAACACATTCGTGAGAGTCGCTCCTTTCCAGACGTCATTTTTAGAACCACATTCCCTTGACCTTTGATGTCGAAGTGGCGAGAATTTCCCATATACAACTTCTCGCCATTCTCAATGACCTCAAAGGTATCGAACATCTCCTTATTGGAGCATACATGCCAGTAGCGCCGGTGTCAATCCACTGTTGGTTAGGGTTTGAACCCACCAAATTCACCTCCGAAATCACAACAACAAGATTCAAATCGGACACCTCCTTAGAAATGTCATCAATCATGTTAGCCTCCCGATTCTTCTCCAGTTTCTTGCAATCGAAGCTTTGTGACCCTTGCCGCCACAATTGAAGCATTTTCCTTCGAACTTCTTCTTGAAATACCTCATTTGGGTCCCAACTTAACCCCTTTTTCGCCGCCCAGTTTTGTTCTTGCTTTTGGAACTTTGCCCATGTTCAATAACATTGGCTTTAGCCACTTCAGATTGAACCACTTCTTCTCGTAACTTTTGTTGTTTCTTCAATGCGAAGTCTAACAACAAGTTCCTCGACGCTCATTTCTTTTCGCTTATGTTTCAAATAGTTCTTGAAGTCTCTCCAAGTGGTGGCAATTTCTAAATGATTGCAAAGCCACTTGGAAAGTCTCACTAAGAACCATTCCCGGCATGAATATCATGTATGATCACCAAGCTCATGTACTTGATGATGACCGTTTTTGAGTCCACCATTTTATAATCCAAGAAACGGCCTACGATGAATTTTTTTCACACCCGCATCCTCGCCTTATACTTATGGTCCAAAGACTCCCACGCTTCTTTTGCGTTTTTTCTTAGAGCTATACACGTTGTAAAGCGAATCATAAGGCCATTTATGACATAATTTCTACACAAGAAATCAAAGATGATTCCAAGCATCTAAAACGTTAATCGCTTGTGCATCGTCTCATCCTCACTAAGCCGTGGAGGATCTTCTTGTCAAGAACCGCGCCAAGTTCAAGGTGGTCAAGTAGAAGAGCATCTTTCTACCGCCACCGCTTAAAGTTCAAACCGTTAAACTTTTCCGGTTTTTCGCCATGATTAACCGGCACATTAAGCGTGGGGTTGGCTACTATCCGAGGCACAACAAGGATAGTAATCGGATTCGCACAACGGGTTAGACCACCACTGTTTGATTGGATGCCATTTCAAACAAATATAACAAGAAGTTTAGCACTTCTATCAATCAATTGGAAGAAAACGATAAGAACAAATTTATTAAATTGTTCAAATTTTTATTAAAAGGCATTTGCAATTTCTTGCACTCCGAATTTGCACAAGTATTAATCTATTAGTTTAAAGATTAGTCAAATCAGTCCAAAGATTAGTCTTGCATAAATCGGATTTACAATTGCCAAATCAAATTTTAGTAGCTAACAGTATACCAAACGTTTGATTTTAATTGCAAGTTTATAATCTGTCAAATGATTAATTACGTAAGGAGTACCACAAATTTTAGAATTTGGAACTGAAAAGATTCTTTATTCTTCAAGTTAAGCTACATAATAGTTCCAGCCAAGTTTATAATAATAAAGTGGAATCATGAATTCTCTAAACAATTTGCCAAGATAAAATAATTAAACTAAACAGTAGCAGATCACTGATGAGTTGATACCAAATTTAAAAACTAAACAATTACTCATGGCAACATTAAAATAGATTAAAGATTCTTGCCAATTGCCATGGTTGATTACAATCAAATCATATATTACTATTATGTACTAATAATATGAAATTGGAAACCTTTGGTTGATTTACAGAAAATAGTAGGTCTATCGTAATATATAATATGTACTAGATGAAATATTAAAAAATCTGTTTTAAGCTTGTAGGAAAATACTAGTATTTCTTCTAGTACAATTTATATGAATCGAAAAAATCTCGAATTGGCAAAATTTGCAAAGAAAGCAAAATGGAAAAATAGCTCGAATCGTGTGTTCAACACACTATCCTTAAAATAGACTCGTCCCTATTCGGACGTTTGTTTCCCAGGATAAGACGAAAACCGGATTACCTATTCCGCGAATCGAAAAATTATGCCCAGAAATTATCACCAAAAATTACAAGAGCTTTAGGGAGAGATGAAAATTTTGAGTTTGATTTGTTGTGTCTTTACAAATGGAAAATAACCCATATTTATAGGCAAAATTTTGCCCTTTACTATTGATAAGGTCAAATTAGTTTTTACTATTTAAAAGGACAAAATAAATCCACCCTTTACTATTTAAAAGGTTAAATAAGTAATTTTATTCAAAATATCCAACAAAATCTTCGTGTACTAGTATCAAACAAGACACAACAATTACAATGTTATATTCCTATAGAAATCTTACATCAGGTTTACTTAAAAAAACAAATAATCCCAATATCCAAAACTCCCACATACTTTATTTATTTGCATCAACTTACTACATTTTCCCTAGTTCAGTACTTGATCTTTATAATTGTGTCACTGACAAATATGGTCTGGAATTTGTTTTGTAGCTCATGCTCTGAAACCATCAATTAAAACATACACAACTCCATACCCAAAAACCATCATTAACCTTAGAACATCAACATCATCATAAGTAAACAAACCATATCATTACATAATTTCTGTTAGGAAATAAGAGAATATACAAACACTGCACAACACAAACATTAAAGATAAAAAGTGAACAACAACAAATTGAGTTCAAGAACATCTGCTGCAACGGCCTAGCTGACGAACTATGTTTTTTCCGAGTCATTACAGAGTAAAAATCTATATATTCATGTCCTTAGTGTTTCCTTGCTTCTTTTTCAGCCTGCAAAATATGATCATTTTATCAGCACATTTTTTATGCATGAAATCTGTTTGTTTAGTTATAAGGGGGCGTTTTAATTTTACCGCTTTTTACGACTCTGTCAAAGGCTTCGGGTCCGTATTTCTCAATGTATTTCTCCACAGACTTTCTTGCATCAAGGCTCATCATCTGAAGAACTCTTCTTTGCCCTTCTGGATGATTTGAGCTCACATGAGATCCAACTTTCACATATTTCCTCACCAAATTCTCGTATATATAAGCCGCTCCGTTGAAAATTGGCAGTACAAGCCATAAGCAGAACACAAGCTTCATGTATGGCCAGAAAGGAAGCCTGTGTATAATTCATTCATTCATTGTCCATCAAGAAAATTATCATTTCTCATGTCTTCATATACTTTGTAGGGATAATTACAAAAGAAAACCCCAAGGTTTGGGCTAATTACAGAAAAAAAAAAACCAAAGATGTTTCAAAATTACAAAAAAATTCAAATTTGATTCGGTTTTAAATAATAAGGGGTAATCGTAATATTTTATTAATATCCGTGGTTGTTGAAATATTTTTTACTTATAGAAAGGGAAAATGTAAGATTTAAATTAAAAATCAAAAAAAGGATTCTTGCAATTTTCATGAACCTCTTAAGTGTTTTTGTAATTAGTCCAAACCTCATGCTTTTTTTTTTTTTAAATTATCCATACTTTTTATTTACCAAACAAATACCCCTCGTGATATTGCAATTTGTAAATCGAAACAAATGCCAAGGGGTATTTGTAATTTTGAAAGATAATTGAGCTTTTTTTTTTTTTTTTTCCTGCTAAGCCTCGATCGCACTACAATAAAATTCTGCAAATTATACCGACAAATCACCGATAGTTTTTAAATTTACCAACATAAATATCTGTAGGTATTTACCAACATAAATTCTAAATATTTACCAATGATATCTTAATATTTACCTACAATGTTTTACCTACACTTACAGTTATCTTAATATTTATTTACCTATAGAAAAATATGTAGGTAAATTGATTTTTCTTGTAGTGTTAGGAGATAGTTTTTGTAATTATCCTTACTTTTTATTGCATTATACCTAATTAGGTGCAAATATTGGATAGAAATAGTATGAAATGAGTTACCATTGAAGGATTTTCCAACAGGAAAGCTCGAATAGCGTTATAAAGGAGTAGAGAACCCAGTAAGTTAGCCATTGTTGATCGTCTAGTGTTGAAGGGCTTTCGATTGCCCTCATGGATGCATATCTGTTTATTCATTGAAAGAGTTAGCAGGGGTTCTAATTCTATAGTGTGGTAATTATTGTGTTTTTTTTTATCATCAATTTAAGCATATGAAGATGACTTACAGGGGATATAGCAGCATCACTCCAGGTCTGCTCAACATTCAAAAACAAAGTAATCAATTAGGCCTTTTCCCACTTAAAAAGATAGAACAATAAATTATGATAATTATGCATCGACATATCGAATAATTCTTAAAGAAAACAAATGCTTCAGAAATTCAAGAAAACTGCAGTAATCATCCTGCTGTAAGATCCATTCAAATAATTGAAAATTTCACTTAATCAGTGATGTTTTTCCACACCCCGGCCCTCCCCAAGAAAAAGTAAAAGACAAAATAAATGTAAATATAAAAAATAAATAAAATACATAGTACCCGACGAGTGCATCCAAATTTCTTGCAATGGTACCAAGAACACCCATGTTTGCCTTCTCTTCTGTTCTGTCCAAAGACACTTAAAAGATGATTTTCTTGTCTGAAAGTTGGAAAAATGATAAGTGTTTGATTATTTGGTAATTGGAGTTGGAATAATGTGCGATAAAATCAAAGTGTTTTTATAGGATATGTGGGTTTGGCATTTAATGTTACCCAAGTATAACTTTTTGTCAGAGGCCAAGGCTTCTTTTCTTGCAATGAGAAAGTACTAAGAATAAAAATGTAGATGAGAATGAGACGGGAAGGTCGGCAAGGAAGGGACCCACCAACTAAAAAGGTGATTAGAAAAATACAGTTGAGCCTACTCACCTCCAATTTAGGATCCACTTTGTAATTTGTTTGATTTGGTTTGATTTCCTACTAATATTTTCATTATTCTAATGAAATGAAAGACATATGTGTCATTATTTGGCATTACTAACGACTAACGTCCTTTAAAATATTAAAACATGAGGGATAATTACAAAAATTACCCTTCAGGTTTAGTCTGGCTAAAAAAACTCTTGTTATCTTTTAAAATTACAAATATTCCATTAATGTTTATATTTATCTAACAAATATCACCAATTGAGACCTCTTGAGGCTATGTGCAATTTTGTAAGTTAAAAACAAATGTTAGGTGATATTTGTAAGTGTAAAAGATAATTGGAACTTTCTGTAATTAAGCTAAAATCTCAAGAGTAATTTTTGTAATGAAATGACTCTATTTGGATGGAAGGATTTGAGCTATAAATTTCAAATTCATAATAACAAATCCATTGAGGTTGTTTGGATGGAATCATTTTATAATGAATTTCAAATCATTGGAAGCTATTTTTGGAGTCATTTTGGAGGATTTCAAATCATTCCTATTTGGAGTCATTTGAAATCCTTTCTCCAAATCCAAATATTCCCATCCAAATGCAACCTCATGGTAGTTTTTTTGTAATTCAAATCCAAATCCTAAGGTTGCATTTGGATTTGGGAAGGATTTCAAATGACTCCAAATAGGAAGGATTTGAAACCTCCAAAATTACTCCAAAAGTAGCTTTAAAGATTTGAAATCCATTATAAAATGAACACATCCAAACAACCTTGATGGATTTGTTAATATGGATTTGAAATCCATAGCCCAAATTCTCCCATCCAAATGGAGCCTAAATGAATTTAAAATCCACCACAATGCTAAAAAATAACTTCAAATATGAACTAAGGATTTAAAATCTATTGGATTGTTGGATTAACCTACAAGCACAATGAATTTAAAAATCTTTAGCTTTAAATCCATGACTCCAAATAAAAATCTAAACTTGTTTCATTGTCCATACTTTCCCAAATCCAACTGTTAAAATACCTTTTTTAAAAATAACACTTACAATATATATTATGACCATAGTTGCAGTAAATCTCTAGGCGTTACTTCGGCGGGGCGGTAGCGTCAACGTCAGACGGGCTCTTAGACCGCGTGAGACGGCCTCCTACAAACAACTCTATTTTTCTAATCTTTTTTATCCATTTTGGCCGCCATGCGGCGCCTAAGCCTCGATTTTTGGTCGCCTAGATAATCACCTAGCCCCAATTATGTACCACCCAGCCGATTTTCACTAAAACGATTTTTTACTCCGATTTTAGCAAAATTGGTTCATTTTAGAGCGATAGCGCCTAAGTCGGCCGATGTTCGATTTTTACAACATTGATTATGACTCATATGCAATTTTGTTTATGCTATGGAAGAAAAAAAGTGAGAACACATATATGCCAAAGACTCTCAAGAAGTTGCAACCATTGTTTACTAGAATGAAAGGCAATTACTCTCTTAAAAAAAAAAAAAAAAAAAAAGAATGAAAGGCAATTAGATTGTGAACCAAATGAAAAAGTAGGAGTGCAATAGTGCATGGATGTCATTTCACACACAGGAGGCCATACCTACTCTCATTGGTCCTAAATCCTAAGATAGTCTTCTTAACTATTGGAAGATAAAGATCCTTTTATCCATTATATTTTTATGGCAGTTCATACTTAGGCCACTTTAAGTGTGGGAGCTTACAGACCATGCATTTTAATGGGTTAAGTGTTCTTTATTCGAGTTTTGCCGGTAATATTATTTTCAATTGTAAGTGTTTATAGATGACTTAAATTAGTAGTTGGATTAATTAATAACAATTGAATTATTCATCCAATTTTTTATATATGAGGTGGTCATTATTTTTAATTTAACGAATTTAAATGTTAATATTTTTGTTAAATGTATTATGTAAACTTATTTGTATATAAGAACTTTATATCTGATTCTCAACTTAGATAAAAAAAATAAAAAAAAAATCAAACATTAAAATGAACATGAAGATAATACCAAAACAGGCCCTCATATTTTAAATATCCACAGATTCAGCCCAACTGTTATCAGAGCTCGAAGAGGCCCAAACAAAAGCCCACTCAGTTTCCCTGTTTGGCGGGTTGGCGCCTTTGCTGAAAACTCCTTTTCCCCACATCCCATTTTTCACCCAAACATAAAATTTATATCTTCCTCACACACACAACACACAGTAAGCAGACAGGCTGTTTGCCCTCATCCATGAACCCGGAGCTGTGTAAAAGAAAACCCTAATTTGCAGAGATATTTGATACTCTCCGTTTCTCTGTAAGTCGGTCACTTTCTCCAAAAATTTAGGCAGATTCTGGGTAAATGAATTGATGATTCGTGTGTGTAATTTGGCTTTATAAATGGTTAAACCCGAGGTCCGAATGATGTTTATATGTTTAGTTTATGGAGAACATATGGGTGACATTTAACGGGTCAGGTCCCGATTCGTATTAGGTTTATTTCAGGAGTTCCCGATTTGATCCATTTTGCCATAAAATTAGCGGGTCGGTTTGTTATTGTATTAAAATGTCGGGTTTCACAGTAAACAGGACACCGGCCGGTTTCTAACCAGTTATTTTGCTTCCAAAGTTTCCATTATGCTTTTTCAAGTGCATTATAGTTTCTTTTATGTTATGAATTTCAATTCAGGTTCAAATCAATTGGTGTTCTTGTCGGAGTGAATCAAAATGGGTTTTGCTGCTTTTTTTTTTTTTGTTTCCCGGTTTTTATAATAAAATCTGTCCAGGAATGCTGTGAATCTGTTTTCAAGATATAGTTTCAGGCATTATTGTATCAGAACGTAATTTTGTGGCCTGTTTGACAAATTTAGGTGAGCAGTTAAGATCGTGTGCTTATGGAGATTCCAGACGAAGCAGTGGTTGTCAATTCTAGTAGATTGAAGTCTGTTGTATGGAATGATTTCGACAGAGTTAAAAAAGGTGAAACGCTTTGCTATCTGTCGGCACTGTAAACGAATACTTAGTGGTTCAAGTACGAGTGGAACATCTCATTTGAGAAATCATTTGATCAGGTGCCGTAGAAGATCAAACCATGATATAACTCAATTGTTAACTAGGGGAAGAGGAAGCAGAGCACCCTTGCTCTAACCAGTTACAGTTATAATCAAGCTCCGATAAAGAATGAGTTAGTGACTGTTGCAAGTACAAATACTGGACAAGGACTAAATGTTGGAAATATTAACACAGGAAGTTTCAATTTTGATCACAGGCGGAGTCAGCTCGATCTTGCACGTATGATTATAATGCATGGTTATCCTTTGGGTATGGTTGAGGATATTGGCTTCAGGATGTTTGTTCGAAATCTTCAGCCCTTGTTTGATTTTGGGACGGTTAGCGGAGTTGAGGCTGACTGTATGGAGATATATAAAAAAGAGAAACAAAGAGTGTATGAGGAGTTGGATAAATTACCTGGAAAGGTCAGTCTTAGTGCTGATAGATGGGCTACTAATGGAGGCACAGAGTATCTATGTTTGATAGCACATTATATTGATGATTCTTGGGAACTGAAGAAGAAGATTTTGAACTTTTTGGTTGTTGATTCTTCTCAAGCAGAAGACATGCTTTCAGAATTAATCATGACAAGTCTCAGGAATTGGGATATTGATAGAAAGCTGTTCTCATTGACAATTGATAACCATAACACCTATGACAAAATTGTCTCGAGAATCAGAGACCAACTCTGTCAGCACAGATTCCTTATGTGTGAAGGCCAATTATTTGATGTACGATGTGCAGCAAGTACTGTCAAGATATTGGTCCAAGATGTTTTGGAAACGTCACGTGAGATAACCAGTAAAGTTCGGGAAACCGTACGGTATGTTAAAGGTTCTCGGGCAACACAAGAAAAGTTCAACGAGATAGTGCAGTTAGTTGGTATTAATTGGCAGAAATGTTTGTCCATTGATAACCCATTTCAATGGAACTCAACATATATGATGCTTGAAGCTGCATTAGAGTACAAGGAAGCCTTCCCTCAACTGCAAGAACACGACCCTGACTTCTCAATGTGTCCATCTGGTATAGATTGGGACAGATTGAGGGCCATTACGAGCATCTTGAAATTCTTTCATGAAGTTTCTAATATCTTTGTGGGGCGCAAGCATATTACCGCAAATTCCTATTTTGCTGAGATTTGTGATATCCATCTACAGTTGATCGAATGGTGCCAGAAGTCGGATGATTTTATTAGCTCTTTGGCATTGAAACTGAAATCAAAATTCGATGAATATTGGAAGAAGTGCAGCTTGATTATGGCAATTGCGGCGATCTTAGATCCACGGTTCAAGATGAAACTGGTAGAATATTACTATCCTCAGATATACGGGGATAGTGCTCCAGATTGCATAGACATTGTTTCAAATTGTATGAAAGCTCTCTACAGTGGTCATGCTATCTATTCACCATTAGCTGCTCATGGTCAAAGTTCAGCTTCTGAAAGTAGTGGTAGTATTGTTAAGGACAGACTTACTGGGTTTGACAGATTTCTCAATGAAACTTCACTTAGTCAAAACACAAAATCAGACTTAGACAAGTATTTGGAGGAACCACTCTTTCCACGAAGTGTTGATTTTAACATATTAAACTGGTGGAAAGTTCATGAACCAAGATATCCTGTGCTTTCGATGATGGCTCGCAACATATTGGGGATCCCAATATCAAAAGTCGCACCGGAGTCCCTATTTGATACTGGAGATAGGGCCGTCGATCAGTGTTGGAGCTCAATGAAGTCGGATACTTTGCAAGCTTTGATGTGTTCTCAGGATTGGATTCGCCATGAATTAGAAGGTAGATGCCATTTACGATATTTTGAATTTGTTGATATCATGTAGTTGCTGCTAACAAATATCTTAATACTGCAGTAACGGATTCCAAAAGTCCTGAAACTCCGATTTATGCCTTGCGCTATGATGCAAAGTAGCAAATTTTCTGGTATGGTTTCTGTTCCACATGCCATCTATAAATGTCATTTGCATTCTTTTAGGATAGTTATTTTCTCATTTTATTATGTCAAGCCTTGTTTAGTAACTTTTCTGTAAAGCTTTATAATAGTTCCAGGGCTAGCTTAAACTTGAAGGTATTTGTTTTCCATTAAGTCGTCATGTAATTACTGTTTTCTAACAGACTTTTTCATTACATTACGTTAAAGCTTATTTTCCTTTTTAGGAAGACTGGGTTTGGAATTGAGGGCCTCATGCTTAATTCCTTGAGCTCTTGCCATTCGGCTCACATGATTGAGGCTGAAACAGAGGATATTTGTAATTTAGGAAATCAAGTGCGGCACAGTTGTCAACAAGTTGGGGGCGATGGCTGATGTTGACTCTGCCTATCTGGATGGAGGAAAAAAATAGAATTACTTTGAAGGAAATCTCATCCATGTAGCACTTAATCAAGATTTGGTTGAAGTTTCAGCTGCTTTTCAATCGTTTCGAGATGAATCTGGCATGCAATGCATATAAAACAATATTCAGTGTTTTCTGGAGTTCTATGTAAAGGGCGATAGAGTACATGTTAATTGATTTGAGACTTATATTCTTGAGCTTTAAATAGGATCAGATTAGATAAGGTGGATACTGTGGTTGTCCAAGCCTCATTTTGCCAACAACTAATTCCATTGTCACAGTGAAATTTGAATTTAGCTCTGACATTTTAAGATCAATTGGGGCTTTTTAATCTTTTGACTTGATAATATGTACTAGGATTTGTTGCTTGTGCATGAGCATCATGATTGTATAAAACTTATGCTGTTTGGAATCTCACCTTTGGCAATGGATACTGAACTGATTGAGTTTTTTCTTTTGGTAGTTAGAATTTCTAGTAATTTTGTAAAGGAGAGGAATACAGTAGGGTGTTAGTCATGGGAACTGGAAAGTAGACCAAGCCAATTGGAAAAGCCTCAATTCTTCATTATAGAATTAACTTATTGAGATTACACATACCGTGCTTGGCTCACCTACTCCAGTATCAAGAGAGGTATTTGGCATCGCCCCTCATGGGATGGCCTGGATGTCAAAGGTCTTAAGTTCAAATTCCCACCTCTTTACCACTTGGTCGGGCTTTGCCGCACATGGCTTGTCCAGTCTTGGTTTAATCGGCTAGTGTGGTTTTCAGCTATTACTTCAAGCCCGAGGGTGTACCCATTGCGCACCCGAATCGTTGTGGCTGCGGGCTCCCTCTTATTAAAATAAGAAGAAAGGAATTTGGCTTTTCCCGATGGAGTAGTTTGCGCTATTGCGTCAAGTTTGAGAATCTAACTAGTGTGCACCCAAAGTCCGAGTAGTGACCTAGTGCACACCTAAAGGGTAGTATTTGCGGTTCCTTTTATCGGAAAAAGGAAAAAAAAAAAAAAAAAAGAAAGAGAATTTGGCTAGAAGTTACAGAACACAAATATTGGAAGTTTGGCTAGAGAATTATACTTCACTTCTTATGGTGACGGGGGCCTGCTCATGGTATTGGTTCAAAGAGGACAAAGTAGTCTAAACTGAGGATTTTGCAAGAGCTCAATCCACCTCCTTTAAGCAGTCTTAAGGGATTTTAGTAGTTATTTGTCTGAGAATGTGTCCCCTTCCACAAATTTACCTCAGGCAATCCTGAAAGCCCCTTTTTAGTTCCTACAATTTTAACATTAAGGTCCACAAACATTTGATCATTAAAGCAAGTGCACTGACATGAAAAGAGAAAAAAAGGTGAAAATTATATTTGAAATGTTCTATTATGAGAATGAATTATTTGTGTCTTCATTACAACTGTGGTGTAGAAATAGGCCAGTGCATATATCCCTCCCCCACCCACCTCTATTGTTTAAGCATTATTGAAAGTGGGCATATAAGCACCTAAATTTGGTACAATTAGTGGGACCTTTCCAGTTCCATTGTCATTCATGTCTGCTTGTATTTCCACACAGGTTTCATTGCTTCCATATATGTTTTACACACAAGCTATGATTGTGCATAATTTGGATGGTCCACCATTCTTAAAGCTCTAGCCCATGCATCATGGTTATGCTGTCACAATATTTTTCGCCTTTTTACAGTGACACTACTGAAGGAAAGCTGGAAAGGAGCATTCTTTGTCTTATGTATTAATTGGAATTTGGTGAGAATCATTTGTGTTCTGGGTGCATCTGTGTATTCCTATTTCTGACTCTTATTATTTTTTAGTGCCTTCTTTGTACTCCTTTTTATCAGTGAATAAATACCTTCTAGTTTATAGATGGCAAACAAGGCTTTTACAGAAAAGTTAATAAACAAGGCTTGACATAAGTCCATCTTTGGGCACAATCGGTTTTCCTCTCTATTTATTTTCGCCAAGGGTGGTGTAATGAAAACGATATAGGTTTACATTGGTAAACCTCGCACTTGACGCAATAGCCGCAATTCGAGTGCAAGGCTTGTACGACAGAATCAACCTAGTGGCATGGCTCAAGAACCCGCCATGCACCGTTAGACCACCACAAGAGGGCAATTAATTTGCTTGTGTTTTATTAATCACCAAAGGTGATGTAATGAAACAACATAGTTTTGTCTTGCATATCTTTCATCTTCTTCCTTTCATATAATACCAGTGTTCTCAAAACGCTAGTCGGGCGGCGGTGGCAGGGCTAAAGCTAAAGACTAGGCGCAACCTCGGGCGGGGTTAGGCAAGACCGAGTGGCGTTAGACGGGGCCTAATCGAAAGAAAACCTAGGCGGACAAGAGAGCCTAGCAAAGAGCGGGGACTAATCGAAGCTAGCGGGATTTTTAGAACAGTGAGTAATACATAACTTTAATTCTAATTACATAATTGTGGTCTATTCTTCATGTTGTGTGAATTAAACTATGCTTTCTCCTATAGTGGAAAAATGCCAAAGACTAGGTCATGAATCATTTTATCAAACCATGAGATGATTTTCTAGAATTCCATGTATTTTGCTGGATAGTAGGTACATGTAAAAGCAAAATGTGTATAGATAGAAGAAGATGAAATGCGAAATGGAATTGCCCTTTTAATTATTACTTGATATGCAAAACAGATTTAGAAACAAGTTTGAGGTAGAAATGATGTCTGGAGAGGGACCACTGGTGCAATATCAGATGAGGGTTCTTTTAGGGTTGTATGTGTCCACTTCCTCTTAGGTATTTGGACTTTGGAAATAACTTTTTCTTTTCTCTTCTTGTACTCTTTTTTTCTTTACTTTATGTTCTTTTTCTTCAAATATAGATAGACTAAAACGAAATAGTAATAATAACAATAATGCCTCTGCAGGGACAAATACTTTCTTGTTCATGAAAAGAAAATATGGACGTAAATGGATTGAGTAAAGTCGAACATGTTGTTTTTCGAGTTTGTATTTAATTTTTATCGAGTTTCAAAATTTGCATTTCGGTCTAGTTCGATTATTAATCTAATCAAGTTCAAACGAGTTTTAGTATTTTGATACGCACATGTATTTTATTTTTTCACTACTTGAGTTGAGTGAGAGCCGAGCTTCACATTTTAATAAATAAATGAAGAATTGTGTTCAAGCTTGATTATGTTAATGAATGCCCAAGTTCAAAAAAGATTTTAATGACCGATTTTGGGTCGAATATCGATTAGTTTGGTTTGTTTTTCAACCATAATAACTAATTCATTTAGACCTTGTTGACTTTTTTTTTTTTAATAAAGAAAACTAATAAATTTAATCACACAATAGAAACCAAGATAAAAGTTGAAGTCCAACTCAGAATAAAATTTATCTAGTAGATTTATATATACTCAATGAAAGATAATGAATTCTTAGAAAAATAGTGTAGTATTATTGTCATCGCTGAGTAAAATTCCTAGTGTAATCAAATTAGCTTGAGTTTCTGTTGATAATAATTAATAACTTTTAATTTCTGTCGTTTCTTACCTTATAGGAAATAAGTGAGAGATTCATTTTTATCTTTGGACCTAGGATCGAAATAAATGTAGATTATATTCAATTTCATGGGATCGGATCTAGTTGGAAGATAAAGATTTGTAAACTCTTTTATGAGCTTAATTAATTTGATTAAAGAAAAAGTAATTTAGATCTTCAAAATCTAATTTCGATGTTTTAGATTGACTTAAATATTTTTCTATAAACAACAAACTTCTCTCATTTTTTGCCGACATGAACGAACTCAAGGCGAAGAATTTGCTCGAGGCAAAAAAGTACAATGGATGAAGTAGTTGTAGGAATTTGAATTTGATATTGTAACTCTATTCGAACAAGATACCTTGATGTATTTTTTTGTTTTATCTTTGTCATGTTGCAAATCTTTTCATAAACATGTAGGTAGGATCATACATTTTCTATTTTTTGGGGTTGGTACGATGTTTTTGTGTAAAGTCCACATTGGCATTGCAAGGTACAAATTAAACAATTGTAGGTACGATATTTTTGTGTAAATAACATTTAGTTTGATGCATATGTAGATGTACAATACAACAATTATTAAATAGATATGTTGCTTGTGAATGATAATTTGTATGCATATGAAGAAGCCTGTTAGTGCTTACAAAGAGATAATTGTTATTTCCAAACAATTTTTCTTATACCATCAAAGTATTCATACATTTTGCAATTCTTGCTTATGTAGTACATATTTGTTGCATATGTAATATATGGGGACGCTTATGTATAAGCTTTTTTGGATTTTAAGCTAAATGTATATGTGTCGACATACTAAACGCTCATACATTGCTTATGTACTTGAAGTTTATTGCATATGAAGTTTATCACCTTGTTGATTAAAAAAACATAGCTTGTAACTAAATATCCATGTATAATGTCTAAGGAAATAAAGTAATGAAAATACTACACTTGCTTGTCGCAGTTCGACTATTGTGGTTCCCAATGTCTCCACACTTCTCGCAATGTCTCTTTAGCTTTTTGCTTGTCTTGATTGCTTTCTCTTTTTGGCTTTGTATTTCGCTTTTAACATGGCTACCACTACCCTTGTTTCGCCTATTTTGGTGGCAAAACTTGAACTCATAATTGTTATGTAGTCCCACCAAAGTCCTCTAAAGAACGCCCGCTTGTTCAATATACCTGGATTAATCCTCATTTGCATGAGTAACAACCGCTTGTGGTCTTGAATGATTTTCCCCAAAGATTCCAGCCTATTCTTTGTTGCCTTTTGCAATCCTTGCACAACAATGGAAATCGAGACCATATTTTTGTAATGTTGTATCGACTTCGTGCCCACTTGTGTAGTGACAAAGTGATCTCGATGTGATTACAAGCAACATAACAATAAGCGTAAACACTTTTCTTCATAAGGTAAATACTTTTCTTCATAAGCAATCATATTTTCATGAAACACATATGTGTTTACAAGCAACATAACAATACTACATAAGCAAAAACGCTTTTCTTCATAAGCAACAAATTAATTATTCACATGCATGATTTTTGAGAGCATGTTTTCATGATAATTTTTGCGCTTTTAACACTCTAACGAAGTAATGCTTTTCATAAGCAATATGACGATACTACGTTATAAAACCATTACCTTCATATGCGGATATATGACTACAGAGTTTTGTTGAGAGTTTTTTTTAGAATTATGCATTGCGTTGCAGATTAGCTAGCATCATGTTGTTCATCTACAGAATATGATCAATATCATACATACCTTCTCCAAGCGATGTGTAATATGTTGTTCATCTCTTCGCATGCATCATGATGATATGAGCTTGATTCTCCACAAAATTACGCAAAAAATGGTGTTCTTTTCAAGATAGGAGGTGATTCGCGTTATATCATGAACAACGTTCGATGAAGAAAAAGGAAGAGATCTGCTCACGCCGATTTTTCAGACGCTCTGGATAGATTGCGAGATTATAAAAGTTAACAAAATCCCGTTTTTGTTGGGTAATTTTGTAGGATTACTAATTTACCCCTCTCTCTATTTTCCAGCTTTTAATTTGTAATTTTAGCTCTAAAATCACAACCATTAGAAAATCTAGATATGTGGCTAGGTGGATTGGTCCCTATGGACTCTGTTGGAGTAGGGTTATCTCAATTTAGGTAAGAAAGGGTTATTTAGAAATTGGTAGTTGGAAGAGGAATTCTTTTTTTTTAGAAGGAGAGGAGGTTATTTAAAGCTAAGAAATATAAGAGAGTTTTTGGTGGATAAATATTTGCTTGTATTGATTCTTCTCAAATTTGGCTTGTTACAAAATGATCAAGACACCCCTATTTATACTAGTACAACTTCCTAACCAATGGCTAGGATTTATTTGATCTAATGGCTATAATTCATCCACTAGAATCATCCTCCAAAATATCTACTTTACTAGAATATTCTATAAGATTTCCTACATATAATATTTAAGATATTTTCATAAGACTTTTCTAGATATATTCTAGAACTTGGGCCATTTGGGCTTGGGCTCTCATTCTTTTCTTTTATCTCAAAATTAATCTTCCAAGCCCAATATTACTTGGGCTAAATCAAGTTTAATTTCCAACACCCCCCCTTAAACTTGATTTGTCATTCCGAGGAAACTTCTAAGTCGTATGAAGCTTCATGCTTGAGCGGCTTGGTGAAGATATCCGCAATTTGATCTTGAGACTTCACATACTCCACTTGCACGTCATTTCTCGATATGCATTCTCGTATGTAGTGGTAAGCGAGTGTCAATGTGCTTGCTTCGATCATGAAACACCGGATTCTTTGCCAATGCCATAGCCGATTTGTTGTCGACACAAATCTTAGTTGGATCTTTTGTGTCATTTCCTAGCCTTCAAAGAAATTTCTCACCAAACCGCATGGCAAACACAAGTCGCAGCCTACGTATTGACTTCACAAAGGTTGAAAGAGTGACTATCGGCTACTTATTTGACATCCAAGTGAATACGGTATCTCCCATGAAGAACACAAAGCCGTAGTACTTTTTCGATCATCCACATCTCCGCACCAATCGCTATCACTATAGCCAACAAGTTTATAATCATTAGTTGTTGAATAAAATAAGCCGTAATTGATCGTACCTTTGAGATAGCGAAGAATCCTTTTAGCAAACCTTCATGTGAGTAGTGGTTGGATTTTCCATGTATCGACTTATTAGACCGGTGGCATAGAGAATGTCGGGTCTTGTGCACGTCAAATACCGCAAACTTCCAACCACACTTTTGTACAATGTCGGGTCCACTTTTTTTCTTCTCCATCATACTTTGATAGCTTGATCTCGCACTCCACCGGTGTGTTAATAGGCTTGCACTTATCCATCTTGAATCTCTTGAGAATCTCCTTTGCGTAGCCTTCTTCAGATAGATGAAAATCCCATCTTCTTGTTGTTTAACTTCAACGCCAAGGTAATATGCCATAAGCCCGATATCGGTCATCTCAAATTATCCGGTCATTGCTTTCTTGAACTCTTCAAACATGTCCGGATTATTTCTCGTGAAGATCAAGTCATCCACATATAAAACACACGATCAAAACATCATTTTTTCCGACTTGACATAAAGTGCATGTTCGTATGGCACTTAGTGAACCCATTCTCTTGCAAGTATTTATCGATCCCGCTATTCCATGCCCTTGGTGCTTGCTTTAATCCGTATAGAGCCTTCTTCAGCCTTCAAGACTTTATCTTCTTCATTCTTCACCACATAGCCCTTTGGTCGCTCAATGTAGACTTCTTCCTCGAGAACTCCATTTAAGAAAGTCGACTTTACGTCCATCCGTGAATCTTCCACCTGTTTTGAGCCGCTAAAAAAATGATAAGCCTTATTGTTTCCAAGCGAGCGATCGAGCAAATACCTCGTCATAGTCGATTCCACTCTTTGACTATATTTTTTTGCGACTAGCCTTGCTTTATATCTTTCAATTTCTCCTTTAGCATTTTTCTTTGCTTTGTACACCCACTTGACGACGATAGCCATATGTCCTTTTGGAAGTGAGGTCGGCGCCCACGTGTCGTTCTTCATGATTGCTTGTATCTCCTCATCCATAAAGATCTCTCCATCTTTTATTTTGGATCGCTTTTTCAAAAGTCACAGTTCACAACTGCAAGTAGAGTAGACAAAAAAGTGTTATATCATCTATTCTCTCGGTGTTCTCATAAAGATCTTCTAGACTCTTGCACGTGTTATGCCTCTTTCATTTAGAAATGATGGTGGCGAGTCTCCTTCATTGTTGATTGTGAAGTGGATGGAGTAGTTGGCTCTTGCTAAACTTCTATTGTTGGCTCGACGGCTCTCGGCTCCTTTTCTTCAAAATCCGGAAAGAAATTGAAGTTGTTTTGGGAGCCAAAATCCCAACTGATTCTTCATCAAACTCTACATCACGACTTATCACAAGCTTCTTAGTATTTGGATTATATAACTTATAACCTTTAGAATTTGAGTCATACCCGATGAAGATGAATGTCTCGCTTTTGTCATCAAGCTTACTTCTTTCTCTCGGTACATGTGCATATGCTTTGCTTCCAAATACTTTTAGATGAGAGATACCTGGTTTTCTTCCACTCCAAGCTTCTTGTGGTGTTTTTCCCCAAACACTTCTCGGTTGGTGAACGATTTGTACACCGCACACGCCACTACTTCACCCGTAACTCCTTTGGCGACCTTTTGCTTTTGAGCATGCACCTTGCCATTTCAAGAATTGTTCTATTTTTTCTCTCGCCTACGCCATTTTCTTTGGGGATCTTGGGACCGTCAAGGACGCGGATTCCATTTGCTTCACAAAATTCTTGAAACTCCTTAGATGTGAATTCTCCTCCACGATCCGATCGCATTGCCTTGATTTTGCACCCACTTTCATTTTCTACCATAGCTTTGAACTTTTTGAATGCTTGAACACTTCGGACTTTGCTTCAAAAAATATACCAGTGTCTTTCTAGAGAAATCATCAATAAAGAGGAGTAAATAATTATTTTTACCGAGAGAGCTTGGCTTGATTGGTCCACAAACATCGGTGTGTATGAGCTCCGGGGCTTCGTGATCTCGAGCTTGACTTATTTGGAAAACTCTTTCAATTGTTTTCCCAATAGACATCCTTCGCATAGTTGATCGGGATGATTGATGGAAGGTAATCCTCTTACCATCTCTTTCTTTGATAGTAATTCTAATCCGCCAAAATTTAAGTGCCCAAATCGTAGATGCCAAAGCCAAGATATATCTTTGTAGCAAGCTTTGAGACATTTTGCTACATCATTCTGGATATTTAATAAGAACATTCTATTTCTCGGACATCGCACTTAGTGATTAAATTATTTCTATCATCTCTTATAGAAAGACTACGATCTTTCATGTGAATGTCATAGCCTTTCTCTAAGAGTTGTCCCAAACTCAAGATATTACTTTTCATATTTGGAACGTAATAGACATTAGAAATAAATTGATGACTTCCATTCTTCAAGCGGATTAGAATTTTACCTTTTCCTTTGATTGGGACTTTAGACTCATCTCCAAAAGAAACATTGCCACTCACCGATTCATCAAGCTCCACAAACATGCTTCTTCTTCCACACATATGGTTGCTTGCACCAGTATCGAGGTACCAAGTGTTGTCTTGTCTTCCATCACCACCTTTGTATGCTAGTAACAAATTGACATCTTCTTCGTTTTTATTTTCCACATAGTGGGCCTTTTCTTCAACCTTGTTTTTGGGAGCTCTACACTCGGAAGCATAGTGTCCAAATTTTTGACAATTATAACACTTAGTTTGTGATTTTTCGTACCTTGTTCTTGGATTGCTCCTCCCGCGTCCATTGGTTGGGTATTCTCTTCTATCTTCATTATTATTGAAACCTCCTCGTGCATGTCCACGACCACGGCCTCGTCCGCCTCGTCCTTGGAAACGACCTCTTCCATGTTGACCACGTTCATTGCTCATGCTTTCTTCTTTATCCTTCACTTGCATTTTAAAAAAGTTGTTCTACAATATCTTGCTTCTTTTTATGTTTTTCTTCATATGCTTGTAATGACCCCAATAATTGATCAATAGTCATCTCCTCCAAATTTTTGTTTCCTCAATTATTACGACAATATGCTCAAATTTAGGACTTAAAGAACGGAGTATCTTTTCCATAATTCTCACATCACTTAATTTTTCACCATTTCTTTTCATTTGATTAGAAACCGCTAAAACTCTTGAAAAATAGTCGGAAATAAATTCGGACTCTTTCATATGTAAAGCTTCAAATTCACCTCTTAATGTTTGGAGACGTACCTTCTTTACTTGCTCGGCTCCTTTGTGAGATGTTTGAAGCTTCTCCCATGCATCCTTGGCGGTAATTGCACTTGAGATCTTTTCGAAACCATCATCATCCAAAGCTTGGTAGATGAGATAGAGAGCTTTCTTGTCTCTCTTTCTTGAATCTTTTAAATTATCCTTTTGAGTTTGGGATAGTGTAGCCTCGTCTTGTGGCTCGACATAACCTTTTTCTACAATATCCCAAACTTCATGTGCACCCAAAAGGGCCTTCATCTTGATACTCCAATTATCATAGTTGCTTGTGTTGAGCATAGGGACTTGAAAGGAAGCCACACCATTTGTCATATTTTTATGTAAACCACAAGTGATCTTGTGGCTCTGATACCACTTTGTTGGAGGAGGGTTATCTCAATTTAGGTAAGAAAGGGTTATTTAGAAATTGGTAGTTGGAAGAGGAATTATTTTTTCTTTTAGAAGGAGGAGGTTATTTAGGCTAAGAAATATAAGAGAGTTTTTTGGTGGATAAATATTTGCTTGTATTGATTCTTCTCAAATTTGGCTTGTTACAAAATGATCAAGACACCTCTATTTATACTAGTACAACTTCCTAACCAATGGCTAGGATTTATTTGATCTAATGGCTATAATTCATCCACTAGAATCATCCTCCAAAATATCTACTTTACTAGAATATTCTACAAGATTTCCTACATATAATATCTAAGATATTTTCATAAGACTTTTCTAGATATATTCTAGAACTTGGGTCATTTGGGCTTGGGCTCTCATTCTTTTCTTTTATCTCAAAATTAATCTTCCAAGCCCAATATTACTTGGGCTAAATCAAGTTTAATTTCCAATGACTCACCCTATGAGGTGGTTCATATAACCCCTCCCTATATATATATATATATATATATATATATATATATATATATAACATCTTTTAAATAGTGATGGGGATATCCATTTCAAGTTTTTTTGACCATTAATGGATCAAGTAATGGAAGAAGGTTAATGGATGTCACCTTCAAATATGTCACTAGTATGATTTAGAACTTGTAGGCCTCTCAGTTCTCTATGATTGATAAGTTATTTTGAGTCAATATATCTCAAATTAGGCATGGTATATTTTTTTCTTGAGTTTATGGTCATGGTCATAACATCATTATATTAGACTATCAACAATCAATAATTATGACTATTAACAATTAATTACTATGCTGTTATGAAAATAGACAAGTGCTTGGTGCTTTTGATTTCATTCGAATTGGTATCAACTTAAATATAAGGAATAGACATTTGATACAATTTTTATTCCCGTTTCATGTCTGGTTCGTAGAATGATTTGTTGGGAACACATATTTCTCATATCCAACAGAGGATATCAGGAAAAACAGCAACCGTACTTTAAGTTGTCTTATAGTGATTTAGTCGTATAATTTAGTATTTTACCAATTTTACATACTTGATCTTTTTTTTTTTTACTCATTTGATACTTTTTTTCTGAAAGCAAAAAAAAAAAAAATCCAAATTTTGTCAGTGATTGTTGAGTTGATTAATTTTTTGAAAAATTAGAGTTGTCAAATCGACTGCGAAAATCCGCCATTGGCGGGGCGGGCGGCCGTCACCTATGTATTCTATGGGAACAGATTTCATGTTCCACTTTTTTTGTTTCACTCTCCGATCCACTATCTCGGATGGTGGACATGTGTGAACAAATAAATATACGCTGTTGATTTTTTAGATGTAAATACACATGTCCATCATCCAATGGAGTGAAACATGAAGTGAAATAAAAATCGATTCCGTATTCTACGATCGGATATACCATGATGATGTTTAAATAGTGGAATTAACCAGGATAAGAATGAAAGAGAAACCAAATTACACCCCATAATCACACACTAATCTCCTCGAAAAATCATCATGGCCAAAATAACATATAAAACTCACTAGCAATGTCATTTTTTAATTAATTTAATATTTTTTTAATAAATTTCAAAGAAAACTGAAAGGCATACATGGTTCAACTCTGGTCAACGCCCACTAAAGCAATATTACATTGTCCAGGTTCATCATAATTATATATTGAAAATTTAACACGCAAACTTTAGTAAAGGTATGCTTTAAAAATAAAAATATCGGAATATATAAATATATTAATGATTTTGATGTCCATATTATTGTCTTTAAATATATATGTGTATTGTCGCATTGAAATTATTAGTGTTAATCAGGGTAATATAGTCATAATAAACTAATTAATTCTATATCGCCCAAACTATTTTACTTAACAAATCAAACAAATTAATGAGAAAGCCTTTGTTCCATTCTGGTTTCACTCCACACCAGTTGCCAAATAATAGACTTTCCTAGATGGAATTCATTCTATATAAATAGACCTTTTCTTGCATGATTAGTTCATGTACCGAACATCACACCACTTGGACTATACTTCTTTATTGACAATATTAATTTTGGGGTCTAAAAGTAGTCTATTTAACCAAAATCATTATAAATCACGTTTAGATTATGACAAAAACTCACATGACGTAGTCTTACAGATTAAATTTCGTGAGACGAATCCTAAAATGACCCAAATTTGCTAGTCCGTTTAAATTTGGATCTAACTGACTTTGATTTACAAAATAAATTGGATTCGTCTCATGGATTTAAATCCCTGAGACAGTCTTAAACAAGACTTACACTTAGATTATTGACTGTCGGATACTTTGTTTTTTTTCCTTTTTTCTTTCCGAAAAATTTGTTAAGGGATACATTAAATTACCAATGTATACAATATGGAATACTAAAATACCCAACAAGACACAGAATGATGAGACCAAGAATTGGGAAATTAATAATTTGCAAAAGAAAAATAAAATAAATTCTTAGCTAATTAAATTACTCTGTAAGGGTAAAAGTACGTCAAAAGTACCAAGACAAGTTCGGCAATTTTGAATTGGACGTTTTTGTTAGCCTCAAGCAATTAACACTAGTTTTGATATGTGGAATCAATCAAAAATTTGACAAACCCAATATTTTAAGCTTTTAGGTTGGCTGTAATGGTAAAATTGTACTAATGGAGGGATAATATTGTTACTTTTTTTTTTTTTAAAGTTTTACTTTCGTTAAGAAAAAATGAAGTAGCATGAGTTGATTAATTTGAATTCACCTCTTTGAAAACTCGTTTGGAAAAAGGAAAGCTTGATTTTCGAAATACTAATTAATTTGTTAAGCACTTAAATACAATTTCCATTTTGGAACGATCTCTTGCTTTATAATCAACACAAAATCTCTGTCCCGGACCGTCTAAACGGCCCCGACACGATAAGACGAATCGACCCGCGGATCCGGTGGCATTTCCGTAATATTAGCGGTGGTGTTGTAGTAGTTTTCGGGGAGAACAGATTAGATAAGATCCTTCCGAAATGTATTAGTCGTCTTCTAAAAAGTATTATGCTTCTTCCAAATGTATTAGTAGTTTTCAAGAGTTTTTTAGTATTTCTCCTAAATATACTCCCGAAATGTATTAGCAATCCCTCAAAAAGTATTAGTAGTTCTCGAAAAAGTATTAGTTGTTCCTTAAAATAAATTAAAATTTTCCCCGAAATGTATTAATAGTCCTTGTGAAAAGTATTAGTCATCCTTTTAAAAAGTATTAGCAGCTTCTTTTGAAATGTAGTAATAGTTTTCCGAATATAATTAAATTTTTCTCCGAAATGTATTAACAATCTTTCCGAAAAGTATTAGTCGTCTTCTATTAAGTATTAGTAGTTCCTCAAGAGTTTTATTATTTCTCATGAATATACTCTGAAATGTATTAGTTGTCCATCGGAAAAGTATTAGTTGTTTGTCGAAAAAGTATTAGTAATTTCCTAGAGAGTATTTTAGTAGTGCTCATGCAACGTATTAGTTTTCTTATAAAATATATTAGTATTTCCATAAAAGTATTAATTGATACTAAGACTTGTATCATGTTCTCGGAAAGATCGAAAGTCCATCTGGTGATTTTTGGTCTAATGATGGCACATCAAAATCGAATTCGTGCTCATCATATGTAGGCCCTTATCAAACCCATGATCATTGATATATGAATCAAATTTGTCAAAAACTATAGCAAATGATTCATGGGAGCTTGTCTGGGGCTTCTCCATGAACCAGCACCCAATGGTAATTAAGTTAAAGCTATCAATGGTGTTGGTGAAGATCGAGGAAAAAGAGAGATTTCTCCGAACGTTGCGGGATCCGATTTGTAATTTCGGTTCAATTTTTGCCCGATTATTTTTTTGTGCAAATCCGCTTTGGAGTCTTCGTCATCGTTTTTTTTTTTTTTTTTGTGGATCGGGTCGGTCCGACAGAAACTAGCTCTATTCTATAATCAATAGATAAGAGGTCAATGCAAATTCTTAAACCAATTTACTTGAAATTCATGAGAAACTAAAATCCAACATAAATTTTCCGTTGACTTGTAATGATTAATTTATAGTTTCTTTGTAATACCTAGCTTTTTGAACTTTTGAGAGATAACACATTTGAAGTCACATGCATGTACATCAAACCTTCATTTTTTTAGTGATAATTACAAAAATTACCTCCTGAGGTTTGAGTAAAAAAAAAAACCTAGAGATTTTTGAAAATTATAAAAGTCTCCGTGTGATTTGATTCTATATTATATTTTATTCCTTCATAAGCAAAAACATTTAAAACATCCATTACATTTGTAAAAATATTACATTACCCTTACATTTAAGACATATTCAAATCTCAGGTAACTTTTTGTAATTTTGAGACTTTTATGGGTTTATTTGTAACTACCCCAAACCTCTCTGTTGGAGGAGGGTTATCTCAAGTTTAGAAGAAAAGGGGTTATTTAGAAATTGGAAGTTGGAAGAGGGATTATTTTTCTTTGTAGGAGGAGGAGGTTATTTATGCTAAAAATGTAAGAGAGTTTTTGGTGGAGAAATATTTGCTTGTATTGATTCTTCTCAAATTTTGGCTTGTTACAAAATGATCAAGACACCCCTACTTATACTAAGACAACTTCCTAACCAATGGCTAGGATTTATTTGATCTAATGGCTATAATTCATCCACTAGAATCATCCTCCAAAATATCTACTTTCCTAGAACATTCTACAAACTTTTCTACAAATAATATCTAAGATATTTTCTCAAGACATTTCTAGATATATTCTAGAACTTGGGCCATTTGGGTTTGGGCTCTCATTCTTTTCTTTTATCTCAAAATTAATCTTCCAAGCCCAATATTACTTGGGCTAAATCAAGTTTAATTTCCAACACCCCCTTAAACTTGATTTGTCATTCCGAGAAAACTTCTAAGTCGTATGAAGTCTTCATGCTTGAGCGGTTTGGTGAAGATGTCGCAATTTGATCTCGAGACTTCACATACTCCACTTGCACGCCCTTTCTTGATATGCATTCTCGTATGTAGTGGTAGCGAGTGTCAATGTGCTTGCTTCGATCATGAAACACCGGATTCTTTGCCAATGCCATAGCTGACTTGTTGTCGACCACGAATCTTAGTTGGCTCTTCTTTGTCATTCCCGTTCCTTCATCAAATTTCTCACCAAACCGCATGGCAAACACAAGTCGTCGCAGCCTACGCTCACCTTCACAAAGGTTAAGAGAGTGACTATCGGGCCGCTTCTTTGACATCCAAGTGAATGCGGTATCTCCCATGAAGAACACAAAGCCGTGAGTACTTTTCGATCATCCACATCTCCGGCACAATCGCTATCACTATAGCCAACAAGTTTATAATCATTAGTTGTTGAATAAATAAGCCGTAATTGATCGTACCTTTAAGATAGCGAAGAATCCTTTTAGCGGCCTTCACGTGAGCAAAGTGGTTGGATTTTCCATGTATCGACTTATTAGACCGGTGGCATAGAGAATGTCGGGTCTTGTGCACGTCAAATACCGCAAACTTCCAACCAAACTTTTGTACAATGTCGGGTCCACTTTTTTCTTCTCCATCATACTTTGATAGCTTGATCCCGCACTCCATTTGGTGTGTTAATAGGCTTGCAGTTATCCATCTTGAATCTCTTGAGAATCTCCTTTGCGTAGCCTTCTTGCGAGATGAAAATCCCATCTTCTTGTTGTTTAACTTCAACGCCGAGGTAATATGCCATAAGCCCGATATCGTCATCTCAAATTCTCTCGACCATTGCTTTCTTGAACTCTCCAAACATGTCCGGATTATTTCTGTGAAGATCAAGTCATCCACATATAAACACACGATCAAAACATCATTTTTTTCCGACCTTGACATAAAGTGCATGTTCGTGCGGGCACTTAGTGAACCCATTCTCTTGCAAGTATTTATCGATCCCGCTATTTCCATGCCCTTGGTGCTTGCTTTAATCCGTATAGAGCCTTCTTCGCCTTCAAGACTTTATCTTCTTCATTCTTCACCACATAGCCCTTTGGTCGCTCAATGTAGACTTCTTCCTCGAGAACTCTATTTAAGAAAGCCGACTTTACGTCCATCCGGTGAATCTTCCACCTGTTTTGAGTCGCTAAAGAAATGATAAGCCTTATTGTTTCCAAGCGAGCGATCGAGCAAATACCTCGTCATAGTCGATTCGGCTCTTTGACTATAGCCTTTTGCGACTAGCCTTTTCGCTTTATATCTTTCAATTTCTCCTTTAGCATTCTTCTTTGCTTTGTACACCCACTTGACGCCGATAGCCTTATGTCTTTTTTGGAAGTGAGGTCAGCTCTCACGTGTCGTTCTTCATGATTGCTTGTATCTCCTCATCCATAGCATCTCTCCATCTTTTATTTTGATCGCTTTTTCAAAAGTCAAAGGTTCACAACTGCAAGAGATATTTAAAAGTGTTATATCATCTATTCTCTCGGTGTTCTCATAAAGATCTTCTAGACTCCTTGCACGTGTTATGCCTCTTTCATTTAGAAATGATGGTGGCGAGTCTCCTTCACATTTGTTGATTGTGAAGTGGATGGAGTAGTTGGCTCTTGTTGAACTTCTATTGTTGGCTCGATCGGTCTCGCTCCTTTTCTTCAAAATCCGGAAAGAAATTGAAGTTGTTTTGGGTGCCAAAATCCCAACGATTCTTCATCAAACTCTACATCACGACTTATCACAAGCTTCTTAGTATTTGGATTATATAACTTATAACCTTTAGAATTTGAGTCATACCCGATGAAGATGAATGTCTCGCTTTTGTCATCAAGCTTACTTCTTCTCTCAGTACATGTGCATATGTTTTGCTTCCAAATACTTTTAGATGAGAGATACCTGGTTTTCTTCCACTCCAAGCTTCTTGTGGTGTTTTTCCCCAAACACTTCTTACGGTTGGTGAACGATTTGACAGTACACCGCACACGCCATGCTTGACTTTTAACTCCTTTGGCAGCCTTTTGCTTTTGAGCATGCACCTTGCCATTTCAAGAATTGTTCTATTCTTTTCTCTCGCCTACGCCATTTTTTGGGGATCTTGGGATGGTCAAGGACGCCGGATTCCATTTGCTTCGCAAAATTCTTGGAACTCCTTAGATGTGAATTCTCCTCCACGATCCGATCGCATTGCCTTGATTTTGCATCCACTTTCATTTTCCACCATAGCTTTGAACTTCTTGAATGCTTCGAACACTTCGGACTTGTTTCAAAAAAGTATACCCAGTGTCTTTCTAGAGAAATCATCAATAAAGAGGAGGAAATAATTATTTTTACCGAGAGAGCTTGGCTTGATTGGTCCACAAACATCGGTGTGTATGAGCTCCAGGGCTTCGTGATCTCGAGCTTGATTCATTTGGAAAACTCTTTCAATTGTTTTCCCAATAGGCATCCTTCGCATAGTTGATCGGGATGATTGATGGAAGGTAATCCTCTTACCATCTCTTTCTTTGATAGTAATTTAATCCGCCAAAATTTAAGTGCCCAAATCGTAGATGCCAAAGCCAAGATATATCTTTGTAGCAAGCTTTGAGACATTTTGCTACATCATTCTGGATATTTAACAAGAACATTCTATTTCTAGACATTGGCACTTTAGTGATTAAATTATTTCTATCATCTCTTATAGAAAGACTACGATCTTTCATGTGAATGTCATAGCCTTTCTCTAAAAGTTGTCCCAAACTCAAGATATTACTTTTCATATTTGGAACGTAATAGACATTAGAAATAAATTGATGACTTCCATTCTTCAAGCGGATTAGAATTTTACCTTTTCCTTTAACCGGGACTTTAGATTCATCTCCAAAAGAAACATTGCCACTCACCGATTCATCAAGCTCCACAAACATGCTTCTTCTTCCACACATATGGTTGCTTGCACCAGTATCGAGGTACCAAGTGTTGTCTTGTCTTCCATCACCACCTTTGTATGCTAGTAACAAATTGACATCTTCTTCGTTTTTATTTTCCACATAGTGGGCCTTTTCTTCAACCTTGTTTTTGGGAGCTCTACACTCGGAAGCATAGTGTCCAAATTTTTGACAATTATAACACTTAGTTTGTGATTTTTCGTACCTTGTTCTTGGATTGCTCCTCTCCCGCGCCCTTTGGTTGGGTATTCTCTTATATCTTCATTATTATTAAAACCTCCTCGTGCATGTCCACGACCACGGCCTCGTCCGCCTCGCCCTGGAAACGACCTCTTCCATGTTGACCACGTTCATTGCTCATGCTTTCTTCTTTATCCTTCACTTGCATTTTAAAAAGTTGTTCTACAATATCTTGCTTCTTTTTATGTTTTTCGTCATATGCTTGTAATGACCCCAATAATTGATCAATAGTCATCTCCTCCAAATTTTTTGTTTCCTCAATTATTACGACAATATGCTCAAATTTAGACTTAAAGAACGGAGTATCTTTTCCATAATTCTCACATCACTTAATTTTTCACCATTTCTTTTCATTTGATTAGAAACCGCCAAAACTCTTGAAAAATAAATGGAAATAGATTCGTACTCTTTCATATGTAAAGCTTCAAATTCACCTCTTAATGTTTGTAGAGACGCACCTTCTTTACTTGCTCGGCTCCTTTGTGAGATGTTTGAAGCTTCTCCCATGCATCCTCGCGGTAGTTGCAGTTGAGATCTTTTCAAAACCATCATCATCCAAAGCTTGGTAGATGAGATAGAGAGCTTTCTTGTCTCTCTTTCTTGAATCTTTTAAATTATCCTTTTGAGTTTGGGATAGTGTAGTCTCGTCTTGTGGCTCGACGTATCCTTTTTCTACAATATCCCAAACTTCATGTGCACCCAAAAAGGGCCTTCATCTTGATACTTCAATTATCATAGTTGCTTGTGTTGAGCATAGGGACTTGAAAGGAAGCCACACCATTTGCCATATTTTTATGTAAACCACAAGTGATCTTGTGGCTCTTATACCACTTTGTTGGATGAGGGTTATCTCAAGTTTAGAAGAAAAGGGGTTATTTAGAAATTGGAAGTTGGAAGAGGGATTATTTTTCTTTGTAGGAGGAGGAGGAGGTTATTTATGCTAAAAATGTAAGAGAGTTTTTGGTGGAGAAATATTTGCTTGTATTGATTCTTCTCAAATTTTGGCTTGTTACAAAATGATCAAGACACCCTACTTATACTAGTACAACTTCCTAACCAATGGCTAGGATTTATTTGATCTAATGGCTATAATTCATCCACTAGAATCATCCTCCAAAATATCTACTTTCCTAGAACATTCTACAAACTTTTCTACAAATAATATCTAAGATATTTTCTCAAGACATTTCTAGATATATTCTAACTTGGGCCATTTGGGTTTGGGTTCTCATTCTTTTCTTTTATCTCAAAATTAATCTTCCAAGCCCAATATTACTTGGGCTAAATCAAGTTTAATTTCCAACAACCTCATGAGTGATTTTGTAATGATCCCTATTTTTTTTTATGAAAATTATACAGATCAAGAGGGGACTCGATGATGGTATTGTGAGTTCTGTTGTAAAAATGCCCGCCTAACTCGATTAATGTCCATATACGTTTTGTTTTTTCCGAGGCCCCGCCTAACCTCGCAAGGCTCGTCTGTCAGGCGCTAAGTTTCAACGCCGCTTAACTAACCTAGCGCTTTGAAATGATGAAAACCTTTATACTATGTCTCCCGCCTCTGAGGCGCTCTTCATGCGTTAAGTCCCAACCCGCCACATGTCTAGAGCCTAGCGCTTTTATAAAGGGTGAAAACTTTTATACTATGGGTTAAAATGCCAAAAAGTAAAAAATCCACAAGTAAATAGAACATGAAATGTTCTCATCTTTTGTTTTTTCCTGACTTCCATTTCCATGAAAGCTTGTGTACAACTTCACCAAAGTCTCATTCAATACCATTAATAGTCACTTTCAAAAGAACCCCTCATCATCTCTCTACCTTTTTCCCATACTTGAGAAAATGGATGGTTAATGGGCTTTGAAACTTGAAACTGGACAACAATACCCTTTCTCTTGAATTTCTTTTGTTCTTGCAAAATATTTGGGTACATTAGTTATAGTTCAATGGCTAAACATTTTTTTATAAGGCCAATTGCTAAACATGTTACAATCCCACCAAAGTATCAGTCAAATTGAAACTCTTTTTTTTTTTTTTTTTTTTCTTCTGGAAACAGAAAAGACGAAATGAAATGTCCTGGTAGAGAATGAATAAAATTCGAACCTGAGTTTACTCACCTAATAACACGCATTGTGACCATTAGGGCTACACCGAACCCCAGATTTAAACTCTTTCTAATATAAGTGATTGGTTCAAGAACTTTTACCACAAAGAGATTTGATCTATGGCCTCTAGCGAAAAGTGAAAGATCAAAGTAGTTGGCGCGATTGCTTATCAAAAATTTTATTATACAATTTTCTACTATCCCAACATACAAATATACTTGCTTGTTAATTTTTTTTTCTCGAAAAATAAGCTATTTACCTTATTTTTATTTTCTGTAATCATCAATCACATCCAATAATAATTTCACTAAAAATAAAAACATCATATCGAGTATATCACAATTAGACTTTTATATCACCAATACACTATTTAAATGACAATTTACATGGCTCGACTAAACATATTGAAAAGTTTATGTTTACTTGCAAAACGATAAATTTTACTATATATGTCTCACCCAAAATATTTCAAAACCCAACTGTGCTCATCACTATTCAATTAATCCTAGTTGCAACTAATAATACAGGCCATCCAACTCAATTAAACATAATTAGTTCATGTAAAAAACAAATTAAGGTTTCACTCTTTAGGTTCATCACTGCATATCATAATATATTATGATTAATGATATTGCATCTTGTATTGCAATTCTTCACACTTTTAAACATTGTAAAACATTAAATTTTGACATATTAAATAACCACCTCATCTAGAAGCTTAAACTATTAGATATTCATGTGAACCATTTAATATTTGTTAGGGTTAATTATACTAAACCCCTTAACCTATGCGAATTTTTGCATTTTGGCTCCTTAACTTTTTTTGTGACATTTTACCTCTTAAATTGAACATTTTTCGTACATTTTACTACCTCCACAGGGTATGGTATGATGAAAACACTAAACTCAGGGGACAGACAATGTGTTACATAAAAAGTTTAGGAGGTAAAGTGAAAAAGACTTGCATACTTCAGGAATCAAAGTGTAATTTATCCTATTTATTGATATTTAATCACTATAACACGCCCTTGGTCACTTGCATGTAGAACATTTTTATGCATGATGGTAAGATTGAACTCAGATTTGACCTGACTCTGATACCATATCGAATGCCAAAAAGGATACAATTGGTGTCCGAGCTAGCACAAAACATCTAAACATTAATGTATACATACATACATATAGCCAATGCTATGGTATACAATGAAAAATAATTCAGTATGGTTGGAGGGTCTATTTTATAGCTATAAATACCCATCTAGTGAAACAACTCAATTCCCATTTTCTGCAACTCTGGTGTGTCCACAACTACAGTGAATTTGACAAGAAAAAAGAGATTTCTTGTTTCTCTTATCTTCTCCTCCCCTTCCTTATAATTCCAATATTACTTTCCTTTTCCTTACCAGGTTACTCACTATAACTTACAAACTGCAAACTTATTCACAAATGAAATTCCTTGTTTAGCTTATTTTGGATGCTTCTAAATTCCTTTTTGTCAATTTTATTTCTGTTTAATTACTAGCTACCATATTCCCCAAATCAGGGCACGTATAACCCTTGAATTCTGTTTTGCTTATTTCAGCATTGGGTGGATGATGGCTTTTCAAAATCAAGAACAGTCCGAGTCATCCAATTCTTTGATGAGGAAAAATGGGAGAGGGAAAATAGAGATCAAGAGGATCGAAAACACCACGAATCGACAAGTGACCTTTTGTAAACGGAGAAACGGACTCCTCAAGAAGGCGTACGAGCTCTCGGTTTTGTGCGATGCTGAAGTTGCCCTTATAGTCTTCTCTAGCCGTGGAAGGCTCTATGAATATGCCAACAACAGGTTATGTTACTTTTAATTTTTCTTAAATGGTATTTTTTTTTTCTAAAAAATTGGCATCTTTGTGTTTTTGGGGCAAATAAAAGGTCTAACATCTTGATTTTCATATATTTGATTTGTTAATTAAGGCTAGATGACTTTGTGTGATGGAAAATCTAATGGGGAATGATTCTGTGCAGTTAAGGTTTGAAGATTTAGATTTTATTTTGTCTTAATTTGTTGGATTGGTTTTTTGTTGTCTTAAATTAAATTTCCTTTATGAGTTTTGAGATGTTTTTTCTTTTCTTATCTGTGCTTTGTCTTGTTTTCCTTGTTTGATTTCTCTCAAAGATCTGTTGTGATAGATAGAAAATACAAGTGGTAAGAGTAGTAGAAGTTCTCAAGAACAAGTAGGGTTAACAAAATAGTGTACCATAAAGTCAGGCCAAAGAAACTCTACTGCAATTAAAGCTGTCAAGTTCCCATTTGTTCACTACCCTCATCTCATTGACTGTTCCTTAATATTATATCATGTCAGTTCAACAAATCAAAACAGAAAAATCTAACCTAAAAATTTAGATGACTAGGGCTCCAAAACTCCAAAAGGGCATCAAATTTATCAATTTCCATTTCAATCTTGTCCAAAGACAATAAATCTCAATTTCACCTTGGATTTACTTTTTTTCTTTTACCATTTTACCCTTGTGTAGACTTGAGTGATGTACTGATGTAACATTAGGGCATGGACTATGGCTAGGGTTTGAAATGAGTTATGTGCTTAAAGTCATTTGTTTTAACCATAGAAGAATCTTTGGTCATTTCAGACATGATTTTTCTGACCACTTAAGGGTAGGGGTGGGTGTGGGTTGGGTGGGATTTGTACTACTTCCTTCTGGCCCCAAAAAATATTATCTGTAAAGGTGAAAAAATTACCCTTTCTGCATTACAGTAAATTTTTAAAGTTTATTTTTCCAACCCTCTCAAACTCGGACTTTTTGAAGCTGAAAAAGTGCTTCTGTAGAGAAGGGTTAAGCATTAAAAATGACACAGGTAAACTGGCCAAGAATTAATTTTTTGAAAAAAATTAAGCTTCATAAAGGAAACAAATTTTCTACCACGCACTTGTATAGCTAAAGTGGTTTCGCTCACCTTTTATAAGGGCGTTGACCGAGGTCAGTGGTGGAACTAAGCCCCCACTTGCCCCTCCAAAATTTTTCAAAATTTATTTTTTCTCCTTGTTATTTATTTTAAAATTATATCTATACTAATGAAAAATTACATTTGCCCCCCAAAATTTTGAAGAAAAATTCATTTAATAGGTCTTCAAAATAGGTTACGCCCCCAAGTCCCGAATCTGCGTCCGCCATCGAGTCCGGGGTTCGATGTTTGATTTCTTTTGAAATTTATCCACTCCTTGCTAAACAAGACTCCCAACTTATTTAAAAAAATAAAAGAATTATTTAAAAAAATAAATATTGAAACAAATTTTCTTCTATGTTACCCAAATTTTATTTAAAAAATATACACAAAAAATTGAAAGAGCCAATGGGATTATTTTCTACTTTCATTACATTGGAAATAGGGTAGCAATGGCGAAAATGGCTGCACAAAGCTTCACTGATGCACTCAACGTAAACACTCCAAAGAGACAAACAAGACTTACTATATTTATACATAGATTCCTGTATTTCGTGTACAAAAGCAGATTTTTAATGAAGTGTTTAAAAATATAATTAAATAAGTTGACAAGAAACTGAAAAATGAGAGCAATATCGGGATTTTGAGTAAATCGAGGTGGGTAAAAGGGTGAAAGACATGGGTATTAACCTTGGTGCAAAAGGGGGTGGGGTGACACGTGGCGGGATCCCGGAACAAAGACGCTAGAGCCAATCATATTGTGGGATCTTGTGCCAGCGTGGCAGAGGGTAGCCAATCAGTGGGTCGACGAAATTAAGGTTGCTGCTTATCCTGACTCAAACTTCATGTATGTGTTTTCACTGTGATGTTTATATTTTTTTTTTACAGAAATGCCTTTTTTTTTACTGGGAAGAAACCCTAACAGTAGCACCTATAGACTAATAGGTGGTATCTTAAACAAAATATGTATGTATTATTTATTAGTTCAGATCTGAGTCGAATAATTTCTGTTTGAAAGAAATAATTCTGAAGATGATATATTATTTAAAAATGTTCTGAAAGAAAATAAAAGTATAAGTTTTTAGGAAAGGGTGTGCATTTTGTTATAAGAGTAGGTATTTTTCTTCTTTTTTAATAATGGCTGGTCTTATTAGGTTTTGAGGGGCCTGATGCAAAAAAATAATGGGGACCCTTGTATTTATATAAAAGATTAAAAATAACAAAAATAATGTTATAAATGTAATTTTGTTCATTTAACATATAAAATAATATATGTAATAACAAAAATATCATACTTCAATTTCAACATTTTGCTCTCATTAAAATAAAGTTACTAAAAAGATCATTCAATATATTACCATAGAAAAGGATAAAATATAACTATTAATGAATTAGCAATGAAATATTGATCTTTTTGCATTTTTATCTGCAAGCTATCAATCAATCTTTTATAATCATTTTTTTTTCTAGAAATTCATCCTCAATTGACGTCAAAGACAATGCAAAATTAAGGTAACTTTTTTTTTGGCAAAGTTAAATTCCTCATTCAATGACAACAAAAATTCACTTTGTTTTTCGTTTTGCACAAAAAAAAAAAAGTTTGAGATAGGAAATTGGGAAAATAACTAGAGGTATGTTTGTTTAGTGATTGGGAGTGATTGGGGGAGTTTTGGGAAGGAAGTGATTGGGGGAGGGGGTTTGATGTGATGTATTGAGAAATGTGTGTATTAGTAGAAAACGCATTAAACGTAATATATGTTTGGTTGGTGATTGGAGGAAGTGATTGGGAGAAATAGGTGATTGGGGACGACGAAACAAACATACCCTAAATTTTGCAGTTGTCAAAACTCAAACAAAAGATCTCTTGAAAATTGAAGATAGAGCCTCATCCACTTTGCCCTTCTCTTTTTAATCATTTGTATTATTTTTTTTTTTTTTTTATCAGCAAAGTAATGTATTATTAATCGAGCACAAGGGGTGCCCAACCCCAAAGAAACGAAACTAAATACCATTTGTATTAATCTTTATAAATATATATATATATATAATCAACAAATAAATATTCATATATAAAAAATCCCCGGAGGCTCTTTGAGAGAGAGCCTCTCATGGCAACATCATCTCGCACCACCCCGGGACCGCCATTAATAATGAAACTAATGAAACGAAGGAAAGATTCATCCAAGAATATATATCATGTAAGCACAAAGCAAGCTCTTTGAAATTAGGACAACTAACTGGTCATAGGTCATCTAGGGCTCAACATAGATATGATTGATTTTGACTTGGAAACGTCAACGAAAACGTATATTCACATTAATTTATATAGTACATTGCTAAATTTATGGAGTCTGAAAATTCTTTGGAATTTTGCAAGTGATGATGGAATCCAATTTTGCTAAAACCCAAGCTGTTTTCTTTGCTTTTGGGCAACCATCTTTTCTCTTTATTCTTCTGCCCCATGAAACATTAAACCTCTAACCAGCTTCATATTTCGAAATTTAAAAATAAAATAACATGTCATCTGAAATATTATATCTTTCTCTACATATATGTGTGTTAATATATTTGATTATGAAAATATAAATAACTTTAAAAATATTACATTGGTGTTTTTTTTTTTTTTTTTGGTTGGGTGACAACAAAAGTTGACCTTCTATAAAACTAAACTAATATGTTAATATTGAGAAATCCTCTATGCACAAAAATTAGGTCATATATCTCCACAATTAAAAGACTGGTAAATGATGTCCTTGAAGTTCTTAGTTTTAATGAATTTTGGTTGTGTGAACTAGATTAAATTAAGAAAAACAGACTAAAATGACCACAATATCTATGCCAAGAGAAATTTTTATATTTAGATCATATACAATATTAGTGATCCCATGATTCATATATAAATGTTCTAAAATATTTCATCACTTTTACTGATGAATATTCACGATATTTGCTTTATATATGAAACGAGTGAAGCAATGTATTCTTTTCTACAAACCAGAGTTGGGGAAAAAAGTTAGGTAAACAAATTAAAATGGTGAAATCACAGAGAAGTGATAAAGCTATGGTAGATACACGTTTATGGTTCAATGCAAGGTTTCTATAATTGCCAATACACTATGCCAGGTTTACCGTAGTACCAAATTTGTGTGGTTGAAAGACGAAATTGAACCTTAAAGGACATAGTAAGGAGTATGATTAGTAACTTCGAGCTTCGATTGTCCTTGTGGAGTGAAGCTATGTTGTTATATCCTATCTAAAATTTTCTAATTAATAACTTATGCATCAAAACAATGAAACTGCCCTCAATATATCAAAAGAGTATTTATAAAGAAACAAAAATACTTATTTTTCGGTAAGCAAAATAAAATAAAATGAAGCTTAATAATTACACATGTATTTGTGATTATAGAATGCTTAAGGAATATTTTGAGACCAAAAGCTATTATCCATGTAGAGTCCTAATTTTCTTCCAAATGGTAGAAACATAATTTAGAAATATGATTTGATAGAGGTTATAAAGTTGAAGTATTATGGTTGCAGTGTTAGGGCAACTATTGACAGGTACAAGAAAGCATGTGCTGATTCCACAAATTCTGTATCCACATCTGAAGCTAACACCCAGGTAACTACTACTATTTTTGGATACATATTTTTGGGCAGCCCTTTATTTGTATTCCAGATTCCTTATAAAACTCTATTTCCGGAAAAAAATTACATATTAAAGTTTTAATTTAATTCCAACTTCCAAAAATTGGAATGCATATCCAGTGTTTTTGGTTTCAGAAGGCTAAACATTAGAATACATCATGTTTCTTAATATCCAATAAATTTAATTCTTGGTATTGTTATCAACATTTATTTGAGCTAAGTAGCTTGGAACATGCATACACAGTTCTTTCTTAACTTCTCTTTTTTATCGAGGAATTTACACTAAACCCCGTACTATTTGTGTTTTTACACTTTATCATATAAACTATTTTTTGTTACACTTTACCATAAGTTTTGCACTTTCCCTTATATGGACAATTTTACCCCTAAAGGTTTGTTTTTCATAGAATAATGATAATAGTTCATTATGATCATATTAGACTCATCCTGCAACCCAATAACGATCCCTTAAATTCATACATTGTTTCAGCGGAATATAGTTGGGCATTCCTAGCAAACTTTTGGGTTGTTCCGTACAGCCCAACCACATACAATTTTTTGACTACTCCCTACATCCAAACTTAACAGGTATCGCGGTGGTTAAAAAAACAAAAATTACAACGAAAAAAATTCGGCTGCTAATTTTAAACATTAGCGACGCATGCTTAAGTATTCCCTACTAACCAACTAAAAAATGAAATAATATGAATTATAGTCAATTAGCGACTAAACAAATCATCAATTACAAGGATTATCCAAATACATTCCAATCAAATAATGTATGAATTTATGGGATTCTAAATTTTTTATACGAAAGCATGATTGGTCGGACAATGATCATAATGAACTATTTTCATCATTTTAAGAAAAACAAAACTTTAGGGGTAAAACTGTCCATATAGGGTAAAACGCAAAAATTTACATAGTTCATATCGTAAAATGTAACAAAAAATAGTTTATATGATAAATTGTAGAAACGTGAATAGTACAGGGAATTTAGTGTAATTTTTTTTTTTTTTATCTGAGGGAATGCCTTAAGTTGTTTAGACTTTAGACATAAAAACTACATATATATAGTTGATTTTGAATTAATTTATGGTCTTACCTTTTAAAAGGGTACTCAGATTCAAGGTATTCTAAAGCTTGCTTTATTTGGATTTGACTATCAAGTGTGGAGAGCTTCAATTTATTAAACATTTAATATCCAAAATTAAATTGTTATTATTTTTTTGTTACTTTAAGTTAAGAACCCAGGCATAACAGAATTTGCTAACTGTTGCAACTAACTTGGTAAACTAACTATTTCTTCAACTCTGTGTGATTATCATTCCAAGAACCTTGATCTTTTGAAACTTGTGCATTATAATGTCAATGCTTTAAAATTAAGGGTCTCAAGGCATCACAATGTATCTCTATATATGTTTAGACTCTTAAAAATAGTGTAAATTAAGGAAACACATATTTTCATCATTAAATTCCTGACAATACTTTTGATCCATATTCCACCACAACATTTTAAACAAACCAATATGTGAAGTTTAATTCAATAAGGTTTCAAATCTTTAGCAACGAAAAAAAATCGTAATTAAGGTTCAATAGGTCTCAATAGTTTTGAATTTTTAATAGCCATTTTATTTGTGTTTGAATTTTTACATTGTAATTGCTTGTTTATGTTTCAGTTTTACCAGCAAGAAGCCAACAAGCTGCGCAGACAAATACGTGACATACAAGCTTCAAACAGGTGAGTTAATTCATCGGTATATATTGTTACAAGATCATGAGTTCTCTTAATTTGCATATATATAAACAATGGCGCGTATATATGATGATGATGATTTTGTAGGCAAATTCTTGGAGAGGGCGTTAGCGGTATGGCCCTCAAGGATCTGAGGAGCACGGAAAGCAAAATTGAGAAAGCCATTAGCAGAATCCGATCCAAGAAAGTAAATATCAAAATTAAGTGGTTTTATAAGTTTATATATATTTTTCCAATTTTCAACAATAAAAAGATAATTAATTGTCTTCATTTGACTAATTAATGTGTTGTTGAATTTATGTACCAGAATGAATTGTTGTTTGCTGAGATAGAGCTCATGCAGAAAAGGGTAATTATTCTATCTCAATTTTTCTGCTCCTTTTCCTCTATGTTCATTGCAATTCTAACTGCTTTTCATATCAAATGTATGCTTAGCAACCCAGGATCTTGTCCCTTTCTCGATTTTTCTACGGATAATTACAAACACACCCTGAGGTTAGGGCTAATTATAAAAAAACCCAGAATTCAGAATTACAAAAATATTCCTCATATTTGATTTTGTCTTATATTTAAGGGGATAAATGTAATATTTTTATAAATGACAGGGGGTTTTGAAATATTTTTTTGCTTCTAAAGGGAAAAATGTAAGATGATATCAAACTTCAATAGAATTTTTGTAATTTTACAAAAATCTTTTGGGTTTTTTTTTTGTAAATAGCCTGAACCTCGGGGACTTTTTTGTAATTATCCCTTTTTATACTTGTGATATTGGAATCTAATAACTGATTGTAGGTGATATGTTCATTTAAACATTTGTTGATGTTTATGTTTGTTTTGCATCTTCAATAGGGATAATCACAAATATACACTTGGCCTTTAGCCTAGCTAATTACCAAAAACAAAAAAACACATGTTTTTGTCTTACAAACTGCACCTATATATTGAATGGAGTAAGATGTAAAACAAACACATAACGCAATGGGGTATATATTTGTAATTTTAAAAGACAACTGAATCTTTTTGTGATAATTAAGCTAAACATTAGCGTTAATTTTCGTAAATAATCTCTATTAAATGTTGAATCATAATGCAAAGATATATAACCTTTGTCTACTAATGGTCTTCCTGCAAAATACAGCATATTTTTGGAGAATTTGGCAGCAATAGGCAAAACTTGTAATACATAGTCAAATTTCATTCTTCGATAAATGCCAATTAGGATCTACATTATGTTGTGGACTATATTAAACATGATTTAAATGGTGAGTTTTGATGTATCAGGAGCTAGAGCTGCACAATGCCAACATGTTTCTTCGAGCAAAGGTCATTATCGATCGATACTCTTTTCTTTCTAATAACTACATGAAAAACACACACAGACACATATGACACATTGATAAAAATCATGAATTTGGTGCATGTTACAGATAGCTGAGGGTGAGAGAGCACAACAGCAAATGAACTTAATGCCAGGAGGATCAGAGTATAACCAGCCCATGTCTTCACAGTCGTACCACGATGTTCGAAACTTCCTCCCTATGAATCTCATGGAACCCAATCATCACTACTCGCGACGACCAAACTGCTCTCCAACTTGTGTATGATTCCTATTACTCATTCTTACTACTGCTTATTCTGATAATTGTGTCTGAAATTTTTTTGACTTACATTTCGGAATTAATTAAACGAAGGTTTCGCCTAATTACAAAAAAATCAATATTATCTTTTAAAATTAAAAATATCTCATTGAGATTTGTGTTTGTTTTACAAATTATCCTCATTAAAACGCGAAATATGTGAAATTGAAACATATTATAAAAATAACTGGTTTTTTTTATAATTAGGCTAAATCTAACAAATTTTGTAATTATCCCTAAATTTAACAGTAAACACGAAAAATAACAAAACAAGAACCATATGTTGGAGGAGGGTTATCTCAAGTTTAGAAGAAAATGGGTTATTTAGAAATTGGAAGTTGGAAGAGGGATTATTTTCTCTTTGTAGGAGGGGAGGTTATTTATGCCAAGAAATGTAAGAGAGTTTTGGTGGAGAAATATTTGCTTTTATTGATTCTTCTCAAATTTTTGGCTTGTTACAAAATGATCAAGACACCCCTATTTATACTAGTACAACTTCCTAACCAATGGCTAGGATTTATTTGATCTAATGGCTATAATTCATCCACTAGAATCATCCTCCAAAATATCTACTTTCCTAGAACATTCTACAAACTTTTCTACAAATAATATCTAAGATATTTTCTCAAGACATTTCTAGATAAATTCTAGAACTTGGGTCATTTGGGCTTGGGCTCTTATTTTATTCTTTTAACTCAAATATATATTTTCAAGCCCAATATTAATTGGACCAAAATCAAGTTTAAATCCAACACCCCCCCTTAAACTTGATTTGTCATTCCGAGAAAACTTCTAAGTCGTATGAAGTCTTCATGCTTGAGTGGCTTGGTGAAGATATCCGCAATTTGATCTTGAGTCTTCACATACTCCACTTGCACGTCATTTCTCGATATGCATTCTCGTATGTAGTGGTAGCGAGTGTCAATGTGCTTGCTTCGATCATGAAACACCGGATTCTTTGCCAATGCCATAGCTGACTTGTTGTCGACACAAATCTTAGTTGGATCTTCTTGTGTCATTCCCGATTCCTTCAAGAAATTTCTCACCCAAATCGCATGGCAAAACACAAGTCGCCGCACTACGTACTCACTTCACAGGTTGAGAGAGTGACTATCGGCCGCTTCTTTGACATCCAAGTGAATGCGGTATCTCCCATAAAGAACACAAAGCCGTGAGTAGTTTTTCGATCATCCACATCTCCGGACCAATCGCTATCACTATAGCCAACAAGTTTATAATCATTAGTTGTTGAATAAAATAAGCCGTAATTGATCGCACCTTTGAGATAGCGAAGAATCCTTTTAGCGACCTTCATGTGAGTAGTGGTTGGATTTTCCATGTATCGACTTATTAGGCCGGTGGCATAGAGAATGTCGGGTCTTGTGCACGTCAAATACCGCAAACTTCCAACCAAACTTTTGTACAATGTCGGGTCCACTTTTTCTTCTCCATCATACTTTGATAGCTTGATCCCGCACTCCTTTGGTGTGTTAATAACAGCTTGCGAGTTATCCATCTTGAATCTCTTGAGAATCTCCTTTGCGTAGCTTCTTGCGAGATGAAAATCCCATCTTCTTGTTGTTTAACTTCAACGCCTAGGTAATATGCCATAAGCCCGATATCACTCATCTCAAATTCTCGGTCATTGCTTTCTTGAACTCTTCAAACATGTCCGGATTATTTCTGTGAAGATCAAGTCATCCACATATAAACACACGATCAAAACATCATTTTTTCGACTTGACATAAAGTGCATGTTCGTGCGGGCACTTAGTGAACCCATTCTCTTGCAAGTATTTATCGATCCCGCTATTCCATGCCCTTGGTGCTTGCTTTAATCCGTATAGAGCCTTCTTGACTTCAAGACTTTATCTTCTTCATTCTTCACCACATAGCCCTTGGTCGCTTCAATATGACTTCTTCCTCGAGAACTCCATTTAAGAAAGCCGACTTTACGTCCATCCGGTGAATCTTCCACCTGTTTTGAGCCGCTAAAGAAATGATAAGCCTTATTGTTTCCAAGCGAGCGATCGGAGCAAATACCTCGTCATAGTCGATTCAAACTCTTTGACTATAGCCTTTTGCGACTAGCCTCGCTTTATATCTTTCAATTTCTCCTTTAGCATTCTTCTTTGCTTTGTACACCCACTTGACGCCGATAGCCTTATGTCCTTTTGGAAGTGAGGTCGGCTCCCACGTGTCGATTCTTCATGATTGCTTGTATCTCCTCATCCATAGCATCTCTCCATCTTTTATTTTGATCGCTTTTTCAAAAGTCACGGGTTCACAACTGCAAGTAGACATAAAAGTGTTATATCATCTATTCTCTCGGTGTTCTCATAAAGATCTTTTAGACTCCTTGACGTGTTATGCCTCTTTCATTTAGAAATGATGGTGGCGAGTCTCCTTCAATTGTTGATTGTGGTGGATGGAGTAGTTGGCTCTTCTTCGAACTTCTATTATTGGCTCGATCGGTCTCGGCTCCTTTTCTTCAAAATCCAGGAAAGAAATTGAAGTTGTTTTGGGAGCCAAAATCCCAACTGATTCTTCATCAAACTCTACATCACGACTTATCACAAGCTTCTTAGTATTTGGATTATATAACTTATAACCTTTAGAATTTGAGTCATACCCGATGAAGATGAATGTCTCGCTTTTGTCATCAAGCTTACTTCTTCTCTCGTCGGTACATGTGCATATGCTTTGCTTCCAAATACTTTTAGATGAGAGATACCTGGTTTTCTTCCACCAAGCCTTTGTGGTGTTTTTCCCCAAACACTTCTCGGTTGGTGAACGATTTGACAGTACACCGCACACGCCACCGCTTGATTTAACTCCTTTCGCGACCTTTTGCTTTTGAGCATGCACCTTGCCATTTCAAGAATTGTTCGATTCTTTCTCTCAACTACGCCATTTTTTGGGGATCTTGGGGATGCCAAGGTACGCCGAATTCCATTTGCTTCGCAAAATTCTTGGAACTCCTTAGATGTGAATTCTCCTCCACGATCCGATCGCATTGCCTTGATTTTGCATCCACTTTCATTTTCCACCATAGCTTTGAACTTCTTGAATGCTTGAACACTTCATACTGCTTTCAAAAATATACCCAGGTCTTTCTAGAGAAATCATCAATAAACAGGAGAAAATAATTATTTTTACCGAGAGAGCTTGGCTTGATTGGTCCACAAGATCGGTGTGTATGAGCTCCGGGGCTTTCGTGATCTCGAGCTTGACTCCTTTGGAAAACTCTTTCAATTGTTTTCCCAATAGACATCCTTCGCATAGTTGATCGGGATGATTGATGGAAGGTAATCCTCTTACCATCTTTTTCTTTGATAGTAATTCTAATCCGCCAAAATTTAAGTGCCCAAATCGTAGATGCCAAAGCCAAGATATATCTTTGTAGCAAGCTTTGAGACATTTTGCTACATCATTTCGGATATTTAACAAGAACATTCTATTTCTAGACATTGGCACTTTAGTGATTAAATTATTTCTATCATCTCTTATAGAAAGACTACGATCTTTCATATGAATGTCATAGCCTTTCTCTAAGAGTTGTCCCAAACTCAAGATATTACTTTTCATATTTGGAACATAATAGACATTAGAAATAAATTGATGACTTCCATTCTTCAAGCGGATTAGAATTTTACCTTTTCCTTTGACCGGGACTTTAGACTCATCTCCAAAAGAAACATTGCCACTCACCGATTCATCAAGCTCCACAAACATGCTTCTTCTTCCACACATATGGTTGCTTGCACCAGTATCGAGGTACCAAGTGCTGTCTTGTCTTCTATCACCACCTTTGTATGCTAGTAACAAATTGACATCTTCTTCGTTTTTATTTTCCACATAGTGGGCCTTTTCTTCAACCTTGTTTTTGGGAGCTCTACACTCGGAAGCATAGTGTCCAAATTTTTGACAATTATAACACTTAGTTTGTGATTTTTCGTACCTTGTTCTTGGATTGCTCCTCCCGCGTCCACTGGTTGGGTATTCTCTTCTATCTTCATTATTATTGAAACCTCCTCGTGCATGTCCACGACCACGGCCTCGCCCTTGAAACGACCTCTTCCATGTTGACCACATTCATTGCTCATGCTTTTCTTCTTTATCCTTCACTTGCATTTTAAAAAGTTGTTCTACAATATCTTGCTTCTTTTTATGTTTTTCTTCATATGCTTGTAATGACCCCAATAATTGATCAATAGTCATCTCCTCCAAATTTTTGTTTCCTCAATTATTACGACAATATGCTCAAATTTAGGACTTAAAGAACGGAGTATCTTTTCTATAATTCTCACATCACTTAAATTTTCACCATTTCTTTTCATTTGATTAGAAAGCGCAAAACTCTTGAAAAATAGTCGGAAATAGTTTCGGACTCTTTCATATGTAAAGCTTCAAATTCACCTCTTAATGTTTGGAGACGCACCTTTTTACTTGCTCGGCTCCTTTGTGAGATGTTTGAAGCTTCTCCCATGCATCCTTGGCGGTAGTTGCACTTGAGATCTTTTCGAAACCATCATCATCCAAAGCTTGGTAGATGAGATAGAGAGCTTTCTTGTCTCTCTTTCTTGAATCTTTTAAATTATCCTTTTGAGTTTGGGATAGTGTAGTCTCGTCTTGTGGCTCGACGTATCCTTTTTCTATAATATCCCAAACTTTATGTGCACCCAAAAGGGCCTTCATCTTGATACTCCAATTATCATAGTTGCTTGTATTGAGCATAGGGACTTGAAAGGAAGCCACACCATTTGCCATATTTTTATGTAAACCACAAGTGATCTTGTGGCTCTGATACCACTTTGTTGGAGGAGGGTTATCTCAAGTTTATAAGAAAAGGGGTTATTTAGAAATTGGAAGTTGGAAGAGGGATTATTTTCTCTTTGTAGGAGGGAGGTTATTTATGCCAAGAAATGTAAGAGAGTTTTGGTGGAGAAATATTTGCTTTTATTGATTCTTCTCAAATTTTTGGCTTGTTACAAAATGATCAAGACACCCCTATTTATACTAGTACAACTTCCTAACCAATGGCTAGGATTTATTTGATCTAATGGCTATAATTCATCCACTAGAATCATCCTCCAAAATATCTACTTTCCTAGAACATTCTACAAACTTTTCTACAAATAATATCTAAGATATTTTCTCAAGACATTTCTAGATAAATTCTAGAACTTGGGTCATTTGGGCTTGGGCTCTTATTTTATTCTTTTAACTCAAATATATATTTTCAAGCCCAATATTAATTGGACCAAAATCAAGTTTAAATCCAACACCATATGCATAGGGGTTAAGTGGGAGAATGGTATTTTTGGTCCAGTAATTTGGATTATTTGGAGATTTAGTCTTCTAGTAATCACTTTTAAAATCTTTGCCTTAATCCCTCACCCAGTTGGGTGTGTTTAAGATCTTTGCCTTAATCCTCACCAACACACTCCAAAAAAAATAAGTAATCACCTTTAAATTTTTATTCAATATCTTTTAAAAATTCGGAAATTTAGTCCAATTTTGACAAGAATTGTATAAGTTTACCTAAATCGATGACTAGGGCAGTGGGCCATCGACGTGTCTAAGTATATTATGAATTTTGGTGATTTGGTGCAAAAATTGATATGTCAAATCACCAAAATTGGCACGTAAAATTTGAGGATTTCAATGCTTAGGAGACAATTTTCCCAATTTTTTGACATGTTTGTACCTCACCAAGTCATAGTTATAAATTTTACGATAAAATTACACAATTTCAATCAAAATCTGGACTAAACGTCCAAATTTCCAAAAGATATTGGACTAAAATTCAAAGGTAGCTACTTAAAGACTAAATCTCAAATAGTCCTAGTTACAGGACCATTATTTTTTTTCGGGGTTAAGCTAGTTTTACTAGAATTGCATAAATTCCAAGTAAGTTCTGATTAAATGGTCATTAGTTACTTCATGAAAACCTACATTGTCACCTCTCTCATTAAAAACTTAATGTTTGCATGCAAATGTTGTTTCTGAAGTTCTGAGTATGAAATCCTGTTTCTGCAGCTAACAAAAGGAAAGCCTCGGGTCACCTATCAAGATTCGTATTCGGCTTCCAAAACTCTCCTGTCACTCTGTCAGGGCAAGAAATCTCCAACATCAATCTGTACTCTCTTAAAACTTAATTATGTGAAACTCACAAGTTTGTAGGGCGTCTATCAAGTATTTCTCAAATGTATAAGCTAAATTAACTACTTTTGACTTTGCGGCAACTTTTGCTCCATGAATCCATTGAAATACATTTGGTTCCCTTTTTGTGCTAAAACATCAGTATTTGCTAATGTGGGGGTTGCAATTATTTTGAGCACTTTGAGAGTGAATTGTGGGCATATATTGGATGGGCAGATTTTAAACTGAAATTATGTGAAGTAAAATCTAGTTGTAATCATATTGTGTATATAATGACTCGCCAAATGTCTAAAACAATGTTGGCAAGGCGTCTCCAACATATAAATATCATAATTATACAAGTGTCACTACAAGAAAAATCGGTTTACTTATAGAATAAAATTTGTAGGTAAATATTAAGATAATTGTAAAGTCTAGGTAAAATCATTGTAGGTAATATCATTGTAGATAAATATTTACATACGATACCTACAATATTTATGTCGGTAAATTTAAAAATTATCGATGGTCTGTCGGGTAATTCGTTGTACAATTTGGGAAACAATTTTTTTTTTATTATGTTACTCTATAGGTAATCGTAAAATTTTGGTGACAAAATTATTTTTCTTCAGTAAATTATGTCGGTAAATATATCCAAAATCAGGGAAATAGAAGGCTTCATTGACTAAACATCAAAATTAGAACTCTAGAAATTATTGTTGCAATAGTAATAACAAAATACATAAATTTTGTAATCTTGTAATTTTGATAAAATTATCATCCTTCTTTTGCAAATTTTCGTGAATCTGCTACTGCACAAATGCTTTAATTCTCATATGGGAGAATGGGACCAATTCTGGATAGCTGGTAGTTAATCCATGCAAACATATTTTGAGTTGACATTTTCATTAATTTAAAGACAAACATATTTGTTTTCCTCCAATGTGAATACAACTACTTTTGCAACACAAACTAACAGAAAATGTTGCATTTACACATATTTGTTAACCCTTGTACATAGTTTTTGGATATTTTTGTAGTTTATAGAAGACTAAAGGGGTGAATTTTTTTTTCTTCGTAATCAGAGGAAGGCATTTGTAAGATTCTGCGATGGTTTTTAATGTTGTATAACTCACTGAAAACTGAAATAGTTTTTAGTCATTATTGTGTGTGTGTTTCTTCCTTTTTTTCTGTTCAAATTTCAGTTTTCTTTGTTTTTGTAATTAGAACATTTCTCCAAGAGACATCTTTGTGTGAACTTCTGATTAGATTATTGACACAAGAATAGGTATGACAATTTTGGGTCGCCCCGCTCCGGGTCGTGATATCATTTCTGCTCCGGGGTACCCGTCCCGCCCCATCTACATTTTTATTTTTAAAATATATTTAAATATATATTTTGTATATATAATATATACTATAATATAATTTTTATGTATTCTTGTATTATATCTAACATTTATAAATTGATAATACTAATTTTTTAAATAATATTTTATTAATATATATTTATTCATTTTTTTATTTTTTGTATTTAATTTAATTTGTAACGGGGAAGAACGGGTCGCCCCGCCGCGACACGTGCCCCACACTGGGTCGCCCGACCAGCCCCATTGCCATAACTACACAAGAACTTCAATTAAAAGTTATTGTACATCCCTTTACTTTTTAAAACTTTACAAATAGTCCCAAAGGCAGCTCCTCATAATTTGTGAACATTATTGTAGGCATTGTTTCGTTTTCATGTCAATTTTGGATGATGTCAACTAACCCAAGTCAACTAACAACTTGGGTAAAATATTAGACAGAATCAAACCTCCAATTACTTATTGTAGTTTTGAAATTTAACTAGGTTTTTTCTAATTACCCCAAACCTCAGGGTACTTTTTGACCCTTATTTTTATAAAACTTTGGACATAGTCGTACAAACATGAAACATACATGTATGATGTATCTCAAGAGTGCTCAACTTGATTTCAAAAATCTGTGCATGCAAATATATACCAGTAGAGGAAACACGAAACAAGTTAAGAAGCTATGGTGATCATATAGGAGCAACTGTGGAGCAGGATAAAAGTGAAATCTTCAACATACAGAAGAGTAACCATATTGACATTAGTTAGAGATATTATGAATTATGATGAGATAAATTTACAATAATATATATTCCACCCTAACAAACATTTGTAGGTCAGATATATAGACTATATAAATGTATTCCAGCTAACGTCTTCTATATGCTGTTATACACAGAGGAGCAAGGCCTGAGAAGAGACTGAAGGCTAAAACCTTCTTCCCTCTGTCCCAGAATATTCCTCCAGCTTTAAACCGAAACGAATACCTCAATACTGAGATTGATATAGTTCATATATTTATCTCCTCAGCCTGTTATTCCACATCTCCTAATATGTTCATTTGACAAATTTACATGTCTATTCCACAAAATTCTTACCTCTGGGGACCCGATTTCGAGCCATGGCTTTGCAGGCCCACTAAAATGCACAACGGCTGCGGCTTCCAGCACGTGTTTGTCGGCTCTTGGATATCGGTACCCCAATCCAGCTACGTGCCATGAAGGATCAATACGGTGCACGTGACTTTCGAATGCAAGCAAGGCAGGTGGGAGTGCTCCAGGATGCCATAGTGCAAAACCAGAATTGAGGCTCTGCATAACAAAAGAAAACATGATACAAAATTCATGTTAAAGGAATTTATCAATATTCTTTGATCTTTTTGCTATAATTTGCTCTTTTATCTTTTTGCTATAATTTGCTAATATTAGCTTCGAATGACATTTATTTCTCTGTTCACCAAGTGAAATGAAATGCTGAGGGTCTTGTGAAGTCAAACATAGTAACTTTTCATCCAATTGTGATATACTCATTTGTTAGCTAATGTTTTATAGTAATTGTAAAAAGTTAAATAAATCCAGTTTAATGTTCTAGATAAAGTATTGGGCTTATTGCAGTGGTATTTGCACGGTGGGAATGATTTAGGGGTGGCAATGGGTGATATGACACGACAGCACGACCCAACACAACATGATTATAAACACGAATTACAGTGAGGAATGACACGACGATAAGGCACGATAAGAGAGCACGAAATTCTAAATTTAAATAAAATTAAACCTATTTTTTTTTTTTATTTATGATCAAATAAGATGGATAACACTGAAACATGATCACGATGACACGAATTGCCACCTCTAGCATATGTGCATCTTCGAAGTGGTAGCGATTAGCAGTAGGAGACGATGCAGAATTTCAGCATGTCGACATGATTGATTGAGAAAAATAAAGAAGCAACAAGATCAATAAGATTACCATCTACCATGTACAACAGCAACAACAAACAAACTAAGCCTTAATCCCACTATGTGGGGTCGGCTATATAGATCATATCACACCATCGTTTACGGTCCAAAGCCATATTCTCATTTATATTAAGATATAACATCTATCTTGTAGGTTCAAGAAAAATTATACTCACAAGTTTAAGCCATTGATGATATACTGCAGTGACGTTAGTGTTCCTCCATCTTTTGAGGTCAAAAACATTCATCCCATAAAGCCATCCACAACGATCCTGATCCATGTTAGAATATATAATAGGATCCGTGAAATTGAAGTAATCTTTATATTTTCTTCCCGGACAACAGTCAGGTCCACACAATGAATCAAAAACTGCACCCACAACTTTCTGGTTGAGATCCAAGTCCCATAGAGGCGATAAATCATGCTGTACTACAACATCATCGTCCAAGAATACAACTTTGTTCAGATCTGGAAACAGCTGTGAGATCCAACAAAATTAGACAATGAAATCAATCTTCATCACATAACTGAAGATTAACTGTAGTAATTCAAGAAGTTACCTCAGGGAGATAAATACGGAGGTGATTTAAAAGGGAGATACTGCTAGGACTTAGGACATCTAGTTTATGATCATTTTCTTTCCCGTATTCAAAGTCTTCCTTTTTCAGACTTCGGTACTTGTGATTCCAAATCTGATGATGAATTTCTAGCATCTCCTTCACAGCAATATTTACTTCATGAGGCCAATCATATTGGTGCAAGCCCTTGACTTCAACAACTGCATAGTCAATTGGGTTTATTGCAAACCATGCATGCATTGAAGCATATGTTTTTTTATCAGTGACTACATGGAAGACCAATTTTTCAGGATTGCTTGATGTTTTGATAGTAGAGGAGATAACAACAGAGACTGCAAGGAGATTGTCACTTAATAGAACAACATGATGAAAAGAAGGGTCTGTGAGGCGGTAAACATATTGAGGCCGAGGTAATCGAGAGCGTGCTACGGCATTTATGGCATATTCTTCAGCAAATTGAAGTGAAAGACAGTTTAGGCTCTTGGGTACACCATGAGAGGCTAAATGCCAGTTAATAGACTCTTGCCACTTAGCTGTTTTAACTATTTGTTCCATCTTTTCAATCTGCATAACGAATAAAGTTGTTCTTAAGTTCATTAGATAAGAATGGAGAAAATGAAGTACAGACTTAGCCAAGTTTATAATGCTAGCAAAAGCCAATACTTACAAAGAAAAAAAGGTTCTGCAGCTAAGGAAACAATAGATTGCCGAGTGCCAATTCAAGAACACAGGACAATGTTATGGTAAAATGATTATTACAATCATACTGTGAATCAGAAGATTATCAAAAGCTAAAGGTTATAATGAAGTTAACCATAGATTATCCTTTGTGTCTACTTCTGCAAGTTTAGTTGTTGCAAATAAGCAAAAGAAACTGTAGTTGGCTGGTCCAAGTTTTTATTCACATGGCTTTGATGCTTAACTATAGTTCCTATATCCTCTTAATTCATGACAATCTTTTTCATTTCACTAGTTACCTTAGTCTTCCTCCTGCTAACAAGAACTTTTCTATCATTCTTAGTTACCTAAGTTTTCTATCCTTGCCCTGTTTTTCTTGATACTTAGTGCTCCAATTCAACTGACTCCCGCATAGCAGAAGATCTAGAAAAGCATAACGTTTTTATAACTAAATATCTCTCTGCATATCGACTTCATTGACGAAAGTTCGCGTTAATCACATGGAACCTCAAGTCGCAACATTTATTAACAACTGTTGATCAGAACAATCATAGCTGCTGAAACATTTCGGCAGAATAGAATCTGCTCTGTCTCAACTTTCAGTCAGAACAAAACAAGATTTTGCCGTTTTTGCTGAAGAAAACATTTGAAGAATGTTGTCAGTGATTTCAAAGTTTGACTATGCTTAAGGAGTAACAAGCCCCTTCTACCATGCTAAAAATTCCATCACATTCATACCAAGCCCTCATTGTTTATAAATCAAACCGCATGGTTTCGAGAGGAGGGACTGACTTCACGCAAAGCAGTATATATCAGGTTTGGCAGATTTCCAATTCAAGGAACAACAGATTTTATAAAAAATGATTTAGTACATTTCACCTTTGTGGACCTATAAGTACAAAAGGAAAGGTGGGCATAAAGTGACAGAAAATGAAATTTCCGAGCTTCACTCCTAGCCTAGCAAAATGATATGGAAGTTCACATGTCGCCTAAAATTGCAAAGGGAAGAAGTGGACATGTAACAACCACCATCATACAGTAGTGGCATATGCTGCCAACTCATTATCCATGAAAGCCTAATCCTCTATGGTATTTTATATCATAACCAACAAGATATTTGTTTGAGTTACAGGCACAGTGCATTAATTATAACATGACGCGTCAAAACAAATTGGTATTGCAGAGCTCTCAATTCTCATTCAGCCCTTGTTTTTTTCATTTCACATTCTCTCATTTCGCCCATTAATTAGCAGTATCAATTTAGTGTGTACAACAATCAATTGATTTTCGTAACCGCTAAAGAACTTGAAGAGTGATGGATGACTATAGATTATTAGAAACAATAGGCGATTTTCACTTGGGACCATATTTTTTACTTTATTTTTTTCCCTCCCTTTCTGGATCGAAGTAAAACAGTGAGAATGGCGTAGATAGGGGGGCCAACCTGGCCCCTGGCCCCCTCTTTAAAAAAAAAAAATATTTTTTACCAAGCAAATTTAAAAAATAAATAAATTTAGTTAAAATTTATATGATTTGTGTATCTACCACCCCATTATAGCGGGCTGGCTTAGCGGGCTGGCTACGCTTATTTATTATGATCATATCATGTTGGCAGATATAAGTATGAACATTAGTGAACAAGAATTCAGATTTAAAGAAAAAGGAAAAAGGAAAAAAACAAACAACAACAATTATCATGTAGATGGGGATTGAAAGAAGTTAGTAATAAATGGCACAGTGAAAGTTACCAACTTACCATGGCCTTGGTCTTGAATGCGAAGGCTTTTATGTCTTGTCTGTTCAACGTCATATCCTTTACAAGATCATCGAATGAAACAGGTCCAGAAATTGAACCCTCCACTATCCTAATTCCAACTTCATCATCATTACTAGTGGTTGCCTCCAGCAAGGCCCTCGTCAGCTCTTCTCTGAGCTTTTTCAACATAATGACGAAAGACAATCGTGAGCAAAATAGTATCTACAAAAAAATAAAATAAAATAAAACAAAATCATGCCTCTATATCTACATTTTGATTTGACTTCTGGCGTTTGATGTTTACGTATGGCATTGGATTGAAAAGCCCATGAATTATTTCAGCCATCCGGGCTAGTGGGTTACACTGTTCCCCTATATTTCCTATATTAGTGACTGCCTAGTGATATTTTTCTCCTTTTTTAAACTATCATTATCATCTTAAGTGTAAACACTTTGTAGAATTTCTTAGTCAATCATATCCATGGCCCATAAGGTGAACCTATCAATCGCCCAAACTATTCAATACTGACCCAATAATTATTACTCTAAATTAATTTTACTTTATAGCTTCCTATGCATTAAGTATTTTTGACTAATCCAAAAACTCGCACCATGATATATTTAACTCCAATTTCTTTTAAAGAAAAAGGTTGCTAAAATTTAAAATTCAATTTAAAAACAAGAATATGTTCGAAGTTTTCAGAAAACCCACTGGTTCTATAGTTGAGACTGCTAATTTTTCAACTATTTTTCCAGAGCAATAATATAAATATATATAAATCGTTAATTTTATCCTAATATTTTATTTTCAATCAAAATGACCTAAAAACCTTTAATTGCACTAAACTTTGTCAAGATAAGCTATATTAAATCAAGTGGTAGTAGAAAAATCTGGTGGCAGTACAACTTGCCAAGTGTTCTCCATGGCAACTAGTGAAGTTGTTGCCGACAGTCCCGAGAAAAGCGCTTATCCACTATTCAATTTTCACAGGCCTAATTTAGTGATTTGTTTACCAAATGTTATTTGCTTTTCTGTTTTACTAGATATTTAGGTATTTTCGAAGTTAAAAGTTTATATATATTTCAAGACAATCCAAGAGAAATTGAATAGAAATGTATAGGATTTTCTGTAAATGTCATGTAATAGTTTGCTTTAGATTACACGTTTTTAACACTATGTTAAAAAGTGTCAAGCAAATAGAGTTGTCAACATATAATAGAACTATAGAAGTGCTAGCAAAATTTTCAGCACTTTAATTAGCATATGGCTAAAGTGTTATAGATTGAAATTACATATTGTGCATCAAATGCTCAGATTAATAAAAAGTGCACTTGGTGGTATTTTCTTTTTAAAAAATAACACCAAGGGATGTTGAAACAAATAGCTGAATGAGAATGAAACAGCTCAGTTGCAGTTGTTCAATATCATCTAATTATACCTAAAATATGTATAAAGTTTTAGACATTATTTAAATAAAACGACAATAAAAATAAATTTGCTTACCAGGGCAGCATCACTCCCGCCAAAAAACCTCCATGTCATACACCCTGCAGAATCACGTTACGCATTTAGTTTGCACTTTTGCCATAGAGAACCAATATTTACAACATTACCCCAAAGAAATTATTTAAAGAAATTATAAATTCATTTAAAAAAAGGGCCTAGAGATTACCAATAGTGGAAGAGCAAAGGGCAGCGGATTCCAGAACTAGAAAGGCAGTTCTAACGAAAAGAAACGGCAATAGTAATCCAGCCAGCAACCTCAACGTCCGGTGAGACAATCGGCGGCCGCCCACCGCCGCCGGTGAATTCTTCCCCTTCATCCCCGCCAAAACACCTCCGCCTCCAAAACCGTCGCCGCTGGAGGCGACTGACTATCGTGAATCTCTTAATTCCAGTTACCGATATGTAGAACTTCATATTCGTAGCAACGATTTCCGCTTCAAAATCATTCTCATCGCGACAATCAACCCTGATCGGCTTCAGATCTCAATCTATTCTACACCTGTACACAAACTTAAACAATAAGTGAAATCAGCTGAATATAACAAGCCCTGTGAACTACTAAACCAAAAATGAAATTACCTTCGGGAAATTAATCAATTGCTCTGACAGTTCAGTGGTTCCTCTCAATTGAACTGGACGTTGAAGTTCGTATATATATACATTTGGGTGAATTTCTTATGTATACACATGCGTCTGCGTATATTATATATGTTGCGATTTGTGAAAGAGAGAGAATGAGATCACGCACTCTTGTACGTCTGTATAAAAGCTTAAACAAATGCAGTAATGCTTATATACATGTGAGTACATATTATATATCAAAGGGAAAATTGCAAAATTGGTCCTCTATTTATAGGGGTATTGCAATATTAGTTTTGTAACTTTTAAAGTTGCAATTTTAGTCCTGTAATAATTTTGCCACTCAACAAATATAACAATTTTGATATTAAATTCTTACATGTTTTGATAATTCTAGTATTATACCTTTTAGTTATATTAATTTTGTTCTTAATAGTCAAAATAACTAATTTTAATACATGTATAACTCGTATCTCGGATTTTGATCCAAATTCATATACAATTTTAAATTGTTCTCTCATTAGACAATTTATAGTACAAATGATAAATAAATTCAACTCATAAGTAAATAAAACATAGACTCTGATAGTCTAATACTAATTTTTACTTGATTCCAAGTATATTTAATACTTTGCTTACAAATGGTATTTTGGGAATAAAAGAAATTTTGAAATGGCTTGCGCTAATTTGCACCAACTTAAAATTTATAGAATTAGAATGTACAAATTCAAAATTTACAAGACAAAAATTGCAAAAAAATCAAGACATAATTACATAAAGGACTAAAATCCTAATTTCAAAATTTATAGGACTAATATTGCAACACTTCTATAGATAAAGGACTAATTTTGAATTTTCCCCTTATATTTGTGTGTGTGTTATGTGTAATGTGTGTTTTGTGGGCAGAGAGAGAAAGTGTGGGGACTGGGGGCCCAGAAGGTGAAACAATTCCGCGTTGAATGCCGCGGGAATATAGACTGCAACAGGCACCTGGGAACATTAACATATTAGTTGTACATCGTGCTTCGCAAGGAGTACGAGGGGATTGTGGGCTTCGTTTATTGCCCTTAGTGTAAAATCATATTTACAATCTGTGCCCTTTTCCCAATTTATCACCGACACATGGCCCATACGCCTAATTATCAACTCTCGATTCCTACTAAATTTTAAAATAGTGTCTTTTCGTGTATTAGATTTATAACTTGCAAATAAATGATTGGTTGTTAATGGATAATACCCGTGCTTGCGACTTGCGAGAGAATCTTATTAAATTAAGTTTGAGTATTGGCCTTGGCCCATTGGGGCACCAATTAGGGCGTCAATTTACGATACGACACGATAACGATAACCGACACACCTAACCTAACACGAATTTAAGGATAGTGACAACCCTTAACAGGTTGGGTCAAAATCGGTCGGACACGGTTAACACGGAAAATAAATAGGTCGGTCGGGTCGACGGTCGGTCGACACGATTGACCTATGTACCGTTTAATTTTATTGTGATATATTATTTTAATATTTTGTGATGTTTTAGTTGGTTATATGATGATGTAAAAATTATCATATGCATTGTTTTAATAAATTTTAATATTTAATGTATTTTTTATTTATAATTTTATTTTTTTATTTTTTTAATATTTTTTCGTGTCAAGTTTAAATTATACAGGTTTTTTGGTCGTGTCGGGTTACCCGTGTTATAAACGTGTCGTGTTGGTCGTGTATCTTGACACGAATAATTAAACGGGTCGGGTTCGGGTTCGTGTCGGACTGTAATACCTGTATAAAAACACGACCATCGCGAAACACGAAACACGACACGATTGACACCCCTAGCACCAATGGAGGAAATACCTACGTACTAGTGGATTTGATCAAAAACATATGTGCGCGTGTTATACCATTGCTCGCTACCAAGTACCAACTCGGCTCCTTTCGTACTTAGGCTTATTATCTTTTTAGGAAAGAAATTGTTTATTTAATTCCTCCAAACACCGAAACCGAGTGGACTAAACACTCGGTGTTGAACGGTCTCATTTTCAAAATAAATAGAATCGACTCAGCGTACTCATTTTAGAACTAAGCACAAAACGCTCAATCCCGAAAATTCATTTTCGCGTACATCGATTCTTAAGTGTCGTGTCTGTTTACTCCTCGGGCGTCGTTGAATTGTCCGCTTGTTCGGTTCAAAACGCCACGTCTGCTCGGGCCACGCATCTTTTGGGCAAATTAACATGTCTATTCCGACTAACAATCAATTTCAAAGGGTTGTGTCTTTATGAACACACTCATCCAACATATATTAACAGGACCCATAAGGTTGCAAATCATTCACACCATTCAACAATATTATTCTCGCATATTGTTGTATTCTAAAATCCTTCAAACTCGAAAGTTCTCAAACACTTAGTTCGTTGTGTTCTTAAATTTTGCAAAGTGCTACTAACTTAGAATGGTAGTTATTGTATTTTGAGACGGTTGCGTAACCATAAATAATTTTACAAAATATTTATCTTGTGGAGATATTGCAATACTCTACCCGATTTTGAAAAACCACACACCCCAAATTTCAATAGCCACATCAATCACTAATAACCATTTTACTCTTCATTTTACCTTTGTAGTGACAAGTAATAATATGTTTATTAACAATTTAAATGCAATAACAATCATCAATAATATAAATTTTATAATATTATATTAGTTGTCACAATATATTATTACTATTACAAGTTAAAGATGATGATGACGCGTATTTTTGACGTGAAATTTTCACAGTTTCATAAATAGTGCATGATGAAACATTAATGGAATAGAAGATCTCGAATTTCAAGCCATCACAAAACTTGTGAATATAGTGTCGTATTAAAACCGAAATCATTATCATTTTACATGTAATTTAGTAATATAGAATGGTACAATTTGGAGTTTTCTTACACGTACACCCTAGAAATAATAAAACAAAGAAAAGCACCCCATTGCTTGCACTTCCTTACAACAAATCAGAACCTGATTCAGAATCTGAAACTTTTATGCTTATTCACACAACGTAAACTCATACGACATTGTTCCTCATAGCCACGACCAGATGGACCGACCAATGAATAATATATTAAAATACAAACAGCATTATAAATGCTCTTCATACTAGCATTCATGATTCTGGGTTACTTGCCTCCAGTGTCACACACGAATTGGTAAAAATGACAATTCAAAAGTGTGGTCTTTCGACACGCGTTGTTGGTTCAATCAGATAGTCGTCATTTTCTTTGTTAAAATATTGCGGGTTGTTTTTGAGTTTGTATCTCGTTGGTCATGTCCTCGCAAGATCGCTTACTTTCGTCGATATCCCTCAATTTACATCCTGTCTAAGTTATGGGACCTTTGGTTCGGGGTGGAAATTTTCGCGGGAAAAACTTTTAAAAAAGGATTCTGGATTACTTTTTTCTTGTTCTTTATTTCCTTACATCAATGTGCCCTACCAATAATTTGATTTTTTTGTTCTAATTAAATTAATTGATTGTTCTTTTTTGTAACGGTTTTGAAATAATTCCATTTTTCTAAAATATTTTATTCAGTTATTTAGACGTTATCAATATTTCAATTATATCTAGTAAAAGAAATAAAATTTAAAAACATACAAAATTGATATTTTATTTAAAGTTCTGTGTCGGCTGATCAAAACAATATGTACGGTGGTCTCTTCAATGCATAATGTCGTTTGGCAATGTAACAAATACATAAAATTTTGATTCTTTTTAACGTAAAGAAATGAATCAATCACATATTCATGCTTAACTTCAAAACGAAAATCAACTTAGAAAATTTAGGCTGCGATTGCTTGTGAATTTTTTCTCCAAATTCTACTCTTGAGCAAAAACTTGTGGGATAATATGTAATCGTTTATGGAAAAATTATTTAAAAAAAAAAAAAAAGAAGAAAATATCACTTCTCTTCAAAATTAACTAACTTTTCTCTTTCTATTTTACCCTCCCAATACTCAAGATTGTTTATTTCTCTCCCATCCTCCTATATTCATTCAAGAATTTTGGTAATTTCTTTAATTTAATGTATCAAAAATAATTATTTTTCTCCTAATCTTGATAGCAAAAGGTATGAAATGATATTCATATTGTCTCTTTTTGGTTCAATTTTTTTATTTTTAATTCAATTTTTTTGCATTATATTTTCATAAACAATCAATATCTCTAAAAGTTCTTTATCACATCAACACAATCTCATTACTTTTTCTCTACAAATACAACTTTCACTTAAAAAAAAATTCACAATTATTCACTCAAAAATGAAAGTGGACAAAAAGAAAGGATAATCAATCATGTGAAAATTGAATTTGTGTTTTGATAAATAAAAATTACATTTTATATAGATTTTGAAATGAGAATAAGTTTGATTATATTTTCTTGAGATAATTTCGAATACAAAAGTACATGATAAAAATTTAATTATATTTGTTTGTTTGTGTTTTGTTGCTATTTTCAAATTTTAATGTATATAGTTGGTAGTGATGAAATCCGCTTTTAATATTAATTTGTATATATGATAATTTTTTATATAATTTGTAGATTGTGAGTCTCGTTATTGGTATATATATATAAAATAGTAGTATGTATATTAAGTCCAAGTAGGTGATGGAGAGTTCCAGTACTAATGTAATTTGAATGTAAAGAATGATGTAATGATCGTTGAGTGATATATTAGAGATTCTGATTCAGAATGAAATTATAGGTTTGATGATAATTTTATGTAAATTGAGAAGAAAAATAGTGATTTCGAATGAAAAATTCACACACACATGATTCTATATATTTTATCGATTAGCACAAACACGAAAATTTTATTTCTTCAAGTTATAGAAGTAGGGTGATAAGTAACATGTGAGAATAGTTTGATAAAACCTAAATAAAGGGGACAACGGGAAATCAGATATATAAAAATAAAAGAAAATGAATAATTTAATAGATTGCAATTTTTTTCAGATGGTGGGCTGACTTCAAAATTAGTCAAGGCAATGGCTACAAAAATATTTTTCTATTTCTAAAAAATAATCTGATTGAGTATTCTTCATTGTAGGGGTGACAAATAGCTCGGAATCGCCGGTTTCTACGAGTCGAACAGACTCGACCCCTCAATCTTAACTTTGACACCTCTATTCAAAATGGATACCATCACTACTATATTTACAAACTTATTATACATACAATTTTAAAAAGGATAGCATAAAATACACAAACAAATATAATTTGTTTTGCATCACGTACTTTTATATTTAAAATTATTCAAATTTACTCAACCAAACACATTATCATTTCCAAATATCATATCTATCATTTATCCAAATATGTTCACAACTTTTACACAAAATTTAATGTTTTACTTAAATTCAAATAGAAATAGTGAAAAACTTCACAAAAATATGACCATACACGTATTACAGGAAAGTTGCAATTTAGCCAGGAAATTTTTCTCGTAGTGACGCTACTTTCCCTTTTTTTAGGAAATATAAAAGTAATTACAAAATAGTAGGTAGAGATCATAATTAAGAATCTACCACATTCCGATAATTAACAAATAAACTATTAAGTCATCCTAGGAACATTAGCATGTGAAGGTGTTATCATAATACATTGGAAAAAGTTAAAGTAATTTGATCATCTCATCTATAGACACATGCTTTGCAGGGTACTGTGTGTTTTATTACAAGCTCAGAGGTTCTTTACATCAATCAAAAACTCTGACTTCATTAGTAAGACACAAAAACAAAAAAATTGTTACTTAGAAAAAAATACTATATTAGCATGATGAGTTATTGCAATTATACACATTTCGGAGTAAAAACTAGTGAATAATTATAGAAAAGACAGTAGGAAAAATATCTACATTCGCAAATTGCTTGTACATGCATGTAAATCTCTCAAATTGTATCGTACTACGATTTCTAATTAAACATACATCTTTCATACTTGCATGCAAATTAAAGTCTTTAATTATTGTTACTATGTTATGCAACCACTGCACATTTGCACTTGGTCTCAAACTTTTCAACTGTTTGAAAAGACACCAACACTCGAGCACCCAAGGGACGGAGCTAGGCATTGAGGTTTAGAGGAGCTAATTAATATTGGGGGCTAAAATGAAAAAAATAAAATTTACATACAAAAATTAGTATTTAAATATAAAATATATATAGGGTAGAATTTTTTCAAACACTGGGGGGGGGGGCTAAAGCCCCCTCATCATACCATGAGGCTCCGTCTCTGCGAGCATCCGTGCACGCATCCATTGAGATTTTCGTCTCATGCCATGTTTTCAAAAAAATATTTTCAGAATTTGAATTTGTTAATGACAGATCTATTGTTGACTTAGGTGTTGAAGGGATATCCCCAACACACTCCAAAACAATGATTATTTGTTCATGTTGCAGGCAGAGATAATTCTTTATGAATTTATACCACATCAATGTGTATTAGTTATCTAAATTAGAAATGAATATATTATACATATATATTCAATAAAAAAATATGATTTTAATGTTTTGAATACTAAAAAATAATTTTTTTCGAATAAATGCAAAATATTATTAAAAAAATAAATAGTGTCGCTTACAAGCCAATCGCCTAGCTTTAAAAAGGGGTTTTGTTAAAACATATCAAAGTAAAACCCATTGGGAAAAACCTTTGATAGGAAAAAGAGTACCCATAAAAGAAACAAAAGAAATAACTTAAAATCTCAATCGAAATTATGGACGTTTATTTCTAGAGGATTTTCGAAGGACATTGGCATTGTTTGTATTGCACGTGCTTGAGTATCCTCCCGATGGTCACGATGTATCTTGTGGAATATCCACAGGATCCTCCAAACCACAATTGACATATCGTTCATAGCTTCTTGATAAGGGTCTTTTTATGCATGTTTTATGTGTATATTTAAGTATGATTTGAGTTATTTTATTGTTAGTTTCATAAATTTTTGATTGTACATGGTTCACATTACTCTGAGGTGCTTTTATTGGTGTAGATTGATGATTTGGAGCTGTTTTTGGTGAATTTTGGGCCATGGTTTCATGTCAAAACATACCCGGGGGTTTCTGGATGCAAAAACACTCAAAATCCCAAGCTAAACGCGTCATTTCGGGGCCTTTCAGTCAAACACGGGCGGGTGTGTTTTAAAGCACGGCCGTGCTTTTTAAAAGTCAAAAACGAGCAATTTTTCGACCCCAATGTACCAAACATGGCCAGGCCGTGCTTTTCAAGCACGGCCGGTAGTGTTCGGGAAAATCCGCAAACATGGCCTGGCCGTGCTTTGAAAGCACGGGCGTGCTTTTCGCCCGATGGTTTTCTTGGCGGAAATTATGGAGACTTTCCTATGTGCTTTTGACAACCTTTGAGCAACTTTTACACCTCATTTTGATGCACCAAGCTCTATTATTCCCTCAATTGTCATGTGGACACAATGATTCAACCAACTCAACAATGAATGTGCACACAATGATTCAACCAACTCAACAATGAATGTGCACACAATGATTCAACCAACAACCATGGAAGTGGAGCATTTGTTAGCATTATTGATGTGTTCTTTCACAAAGATGGTGCCTATAAAAGCCAAAAGTTTGAGTTGGAAAGAGATAATTCATGTAGTATTCATTGATAGAGAGATTCATTGTATATTCATTGTATATTCTAAGTTTCAAAGCAAAATACATTGAGAGGATAAAAGAGAGGTAGAGTTGGAAGTTGAAGAGCAATAGAGGAGAAGACTTGGAGCTCAACATCATTGCAATCAACCAAGGAGGAAGTCTTGTATTGGTCTTGAATAAGAGCTAAGTACACCATGTTCATTTTATTCATATCTTCTTGTGTAGTATATTCTTTTGTCAAAGCCATGTGTAGCTAAATTTTTAGTGTTTGAATGTAATGAACTCTAGAATGGATTTGTGATTAAGGATTGTATGTTTTTAATAAAATCTTCATGTTTTGTGTGATTCACTTATATTATGGTTTATTCATTCAAATTGGTATATGCGCAATATTGATTTGAAGTTTATTTTTCATCCGGGAAATCGAGAGATTCATGGTGAAATAGAACCTATATAAGTGAAAGAGTTGCATGCAATCCTAGATATAGGACGACATAAATCTTCCCGGATTAGGGTCAAACCTAATATGGGAATTCACAAATCGTTATAATCTTTGTCTTGGGGTTTTAACTAGAAAGAGATTTGTTAATCAACTTGAGATTAGAAGTTATTCGCTCGATAGAGGTTTAACTTAAATCGAATTTTACTGATCCATGAAACATGAGATTTTACTAAAAGAGGTTGGTTTTGCTTAAGGGATTATGGTTGTATTTTTATCTTGTTAAATCACAAAAACATTCTAGAGGGATTTACATTCAAACACATTTCTAGCTCTTGATTTCTTAATTCTACAATCTATTTTTATTTGATCTTTTGTAAGTTGCAATTATTTTAAAATTCTCTATTTTTCATTTTCATTAAACAAACAAAACTCGAAAATTGCTAGATTAAATAACAAAAAGACGGTAATTATTAGTACTTACAATCCTCGTGGGAATGACACTCGGTACTCAATAATCTATACTACAAAACGATAGGTGCACTTGTCATGGTTTTCTAGAGTAACTTTTGAGCCATCAAGTTTTTGGCGCCGTTCCGGGGATTGTAATATTAAGAACACCTTATTTTTGTTAATTTAATCATTTTTTTTATTTTCATCAATTATCTTTCTAGGTATCTATCTTTGTAAGTCTTGGATTATACTTATCCTCCTTGTTGACCACGAGTGCATGCCTACTCGTCGCCGAATTTGGAAGCGCGAGACCGCCAGAGAAGAAGCAACCGGAGAGGAAAGTATTAGTACAGATCACGAGGAGGATACTAACGAAAGTAAAGATTTCGTCATGGCGGATGAACAAAGAACTATGTATGATTATGCCAAACCATCCATGGGGCACGTCATCTAAAGATCGTAAGGCCATTGCTGCGACCAATAATTTTGAAATCAAACCGAATATCATTCAAATGGTGCAACAATTTGTTCAATTGACGCCTACTGCATTTAAGATCCGAACAATCATATCGCAAATTTCCTTGAAATTTGTGATACCTTCAAAATAAATGGAGTCTCGACGATGCCATCCGCTTTGCGCCTATTCCCATTTACTCTTCTTGGGGACGGGCTAAACAATGGCTAAATATTTTGCCAAAGGGAACAATCACAACATGGAGCATCATGGCCGAAAAGTTCCTTTTGAAATATTTTCCACCGCCAAATCGCACGATTGAGGAATGAAATCTCTTCATTCACTCAAGAACGACGAGACCTTGTCAGACGACACTTGGGAGAGATTCAAAGAATTCTTTGCGAAAAATGCCCACATCATGGTCTTCCTATTTAGATGCAAGTCCAAACATTTTACAATGGGCTACTCTCGTCAACAAGGCAAATGATTGATGCGGCGGTTGGGGAACTTTGAACAATAAAACACGGTTCGCCCAAGATCTGATAGAGAGAATGGCCATGAATGGCTATCAATGGCAATCCGTCGAGGTAAACCTATGAAGAAAGTGGGCGTTTATAATGCGGATGCAAAGTGGTTACACTAGCCGCACAAGTCGAAGCTTTGACCCAAAAGATCGACGATCTAGCGACTCCTAAACCACCACCGCCGCATATTTTATCTTGTGAAACTTGCGGAGGATTGCATAATCATCGGGATCGCCCACACACAATACCTCACACCGAATGAGCAGGCTAATTACGTTGGGAATCAAGGCGAAATTACCCAAGTAATCCTTACAACAACACATACAATCCTGGGTGGCGACAACATCCTAATTTCGGTTGGGGAAACCAAGGCAACCACACGACCTAATCCCAATCCTGGTCTACACACGTCTCCGGATTTCACCAAATCAAGGTAAGCCTAACTTGGAAGATCTTATAACAAAGTTTGTGCAATCAACAGATACCCGATTCGGGCGGTGGAAACATCCTTGAGAAATCAAGAGGCATCTATCCATAATCTGGAAAACCAAATAGACAGATTGCAAAAATGATTTCGAAAGGCCACAAGGAAGTTTGCAGGTAACACCGAGCCAAACCTAAGGGAGCACGTAAAGGCAATCACCATCGATTCTCCACATGATCATGATTATGCCAACGCCACCATGCGCAAATATGTGGAGGACGACAAACACGAAGAAAAGCCCATGAAAAAGGTGGTCGCCGAATACAAGCCCAAGATCCCTTACCTGAGTCTAACAGAAGAAGATAGAAGGGAGGACAAATTTGGTAAGTACCTTGAGTCATTCAAGCAACTACATACTAATATTCCATTTGTTCAACCTCTTTCAAAGTATGCTAAGGATCTAAATGACATCATTTCTAATGAAAATAAGCTTAACGAACTATCAAATGTGCAATTGAATGATAAATGTTCTTCCAATAATCTACCACAAAAATGTAATGATCCGGGAAGTTTTATTATCCCTTGTACAATTGATGGTTTACTTGTTGATAGAGCACTAGCCGACTTAGGAGCTAGTATCAATGTGATGTCTTATGAAACATTCAAGCATATGGGATTAAGTGAATCAAACCTACTAGGATGGACATACACTTAGCCGATAAATCGATTAAACATCCTAGAGGTATTATTAATGATGTGTTAGTCAAGATCGATAAATTCACATTCCCGATTGATTTTGTTATTCTTGACATGCATGATGATATTGAGGTTCCTCTAATTCTTGGGCGTTCTTTTTCTTCGCTACGGCAAAATCAATCATTGATGTGCATGAGGGAAAATTAACTTTGAGGTGGGAGATGAACAAGTAATTTTTAAAATTCATGTTGATATTGAAAAGGATACTACTTGTTCGCTTGTCGTTTCAATTTCGTTGCAGACGATGAGACATCTAAAGATCTCTCTGGAGAAAAGTGTTGTTCAAAGTCCATGTTGGAAGCTTATGCCCGAAAAGGGACCAGGAAAGTTCAAAGATCACATTTTGAAGCATAAAGTTGGAGGTAATACTACTAAATACCTAAAGGGATTTTCATAAGTCCAAAGCTCCACCCGACTAATCTCCACATTTGGGTAAACGGTCCAGCTATACGACTTTAAAGCGCTAACCTTGAGGCAACCTGGCATTTTGTGTGCATTTTCTCTTACTTAATTTTTTTTTATTGCTTGGGATTGAAAAAAAAAAAAAAAAAAAAAAATGGCCTGGCCGTGCTTAAAAAGACGGCCGTGTTCGTCACCCATTCGCGAACACACTGGCCGTGTTCAAAAATCCAAAGTTTTGTAGGAAAAATTGCATCGAACATTTCCCAGGCCGTGCTTTTCAAGCACGGCCGTGTTTTTCAAAAAAAAAAAATTAAAAAATTAAAAAAAAATTTTTTATCGAAAAAATTAAACAGAACACGCCCTGGCCGTGCTTTTAAGCACGGCCGTGCTTTAATTATTAAAAAAATTCAAAAAAACTCAAAAAAAAAAAAAAAAGTTATATTTGATGATTTCACGGTATTCGAGTTGTGTATCCTTGATTAGGTATGAAGATCCCGTACTAAACAACCCAATGGTCGCTCAATACCGATTTCACTCTTCTAGTAAGGTCGTATTTTCTTTTCTACCTCTTTTATTTTCTTCTAGTGTGGTTGATTTTTGAGTGTTTTGTTTGTGTTCATTCATCTCTTTCTTTCACATTGAGGACAATGTGAACCTTTAAAGTTGGAGGTGGGTGCAATTACATTCTTAGTTTGTGTGTGCTTGCTTTTATTTTTAGTTTGTCGAAAAGAGGTAAAATTTTTTTTTTTATATTGAGTGTTTGCTAGTCAATAACTTAGCCCAATCACACCAAAATTAACTTTTTGATTTATGTTTTCAATGTGAAGCAATTGATTGTCTAGAATAGATTGATGTAGATGTGTGCTAAATTTTGACGAGATTTCCAACTCCATAATACTTGATTTGTTAAGGCATTTACGACAAAGCTTAGTGTTATGAACGTTTGAGAATTCATGATTTAGTGGTGGTTAACTAGTTGTTATACCAAGTTTGTGAAAAAAACAAATGAAAAAAAGAAAAGAAGAAAAAAAAAAAAAAGGGAATCCAATCGAGGTTATACTCCTCTATTTGTTGTTGCTTAGTAACTAGGAGCATTCATGAGCCCCATGTTTGTCTTTTACGTAAAACGGCGACACAAATATGAGTATGGGAAACCACCCTAGGAGTGTTTGAACGAAAATTCAAAATATAAACCTAGTGGAAGAATGCCTCGAAAGGACCTACCAAAAAAAAAAAAATCGAAAGGAGAATGTATATTCCTTGAATTCTCATTCCAATAAAAGTTCAAGAAGCTTGGTTATATGACTAGTAGGCTAACTACAATGATCCATTGAATTCTTGTATTTTCATGACATTATTGAATTGAAGTTATTCATAACTATCAATATTTGTGGAGTGATGATTTCAAGTTTGAATAATGCCTGTTGATGTTGCAGTCTTTCGACGATCGATCGCTTTTGCAAAATTGTGTTTTTACTTGAATGGTTAATTCAGGTTGAGAAGGCTAAGAACTTGACCGCTTGTGTTCAATGTGTTGAAAAAAATCCTTGTGTGTTGTAATTTATTGAACCATTCTTATTGATTTAATGTTTTGCTTGAGGACAAGCAAAGTTCAAAGTTGGAGGTGGTTTGATAAGTGGTCTTTTTATGCATGTTTTATGTGTATATTTAAGTATGATTTGAGTTATTTTATTGTTAGTTTCATAAATTTTTGATTGTACATGGTTCACATTACTCCGAGGTGCTTTTATTGGTGTAGATTGATGATTTCGAGCTGTTTTTGGTGAATTTTGGGCCATGGTTTCATGTCAAAACATACCGGGGTTTCGGATGCAAAAACACTCAAAATCCCAAGCTAAACGCAGCGTCATTCGGGGGCCTTTTCAGTCAAACACGGGCATGGTGTGTTTTAAAGCACCGCCGTGCTTTTTAAAAGTCAAAAACGAGCAATTTTTCGACCCGGCGTACCAAACACGGCCAGGCCATGCTTTTCAAGCACGGCCGTGTTCGGGAAAATCCGCGAACATGGCCTGCCTGTGCTTTGAAAGACGGGCGTGCTTTTCGTCCAGACCGGTTTTCTTTGGCGGAAATTATGGAGACTTTCCCTTTGTGCTTTTTGACAACCTTTGAGCAACTTTTACACCTCATTTTGATGCACCAAGCTCTATTATTCCCTCAAATTGTCATGTGGACACAATGATTCAACCAACTCAACAATGAATGTGCACACAATGATTCAACCAACTCAACAATGAATGTGCACACAATGATTCAACCAACAACCATGGAAGTGGAGCATTTGTTAGCATTATTGATGTGTTCTTTTTCACAAAGATGGTACCTATAAAAGCCAAAAGTTTGAGTTGGAAAGAGATAATTCATGTAGTATTCATTGATAGAGAGATTCATTGTATATTCATTGTATATTCTAAGTTTCAAAGCAAAATACATTGAGAGGATAAAAGAGAGGTAGAGTTGGAAGTTGAAGAGCAATAGAGGAGAAGACTTTGAGCTCAACATCATTGCAATCAACCAAGGAGGAAGTCTTGTATTGGTCTTGAATAAGAGCTAAGTACACCATGTTCATTTTATTCATATCTTCTTGTGTAGTATATACTTTTGTCAAAGCCATGTGTAGCTAAATTTTTAGTGTTTGAATGTAATGAACTCTAGAATGAATTTGTGATTAATGATTGTATGTTTTTAATAAAATCTTCATGTTTTGTGTGATTCACTTATATTATGCTTTATTCATTCAAATTGGTATATGTGCAATATTGATTTGAAGTTTATTTTTCATCCGGGAAATCGAGAGATTCATGGTGAAATAGAACCTATATAAGTGAAAAGAGTTGCATGCAATCCTAGATATAGACGACATAAATCTTCCGGATTAGGGTCAAACCTAATATGGGAATTCACAAATCGTTATAATGTCTTTGTCTTGGGGTACTAGAAAGAGATTTCGTTAATCAACTTGAGATTAGAAGTTATTCGCTCGATAGAGGGTTTAACTTAAATCGAATTTCTACTAGTCCATGAAACATGAGATTTTACTAAAAGAGGTTGGTTTTTGCTTAAGGGATTATGGTTGTATTTTTATCTTGTTAAATCACAAAAATATTCTAGAGGGATTTACATTCAAACACATTTCTAGCTCTTGATTTCTTAATTCTACAATCTATTTTTATTTGATCTTTTGTATGTTGCAATTATTTTAAAATTCTCTATTTTTCATTTTCATTAAACAAACAAAACTCTGAAAATTGCTAGATTAAATAACAAAAAGACGGTAATTATTAGTACTTACAATCCTCGTGGGAATGACACACTGTGACTAATAATCTATACTACAAAACGATAGGTGCACTTGCCTATGGTTTTCTAGAGTAGCTTTTGAGCAATCACTTCGACGAATCACTTGAGTGAATGACAATCGGAGCGGTTGAAGAGTCGCCTAACTTGGTCTTTAAAGCTTCCAATTTGTCCGCATCATCTTGATCGCCTTCATCCGCCATATCCGACCACGTTCCGGCAAAGAACGACCATAACCTTAAACCCCTCAAAAGGATCATTGAGCTAAGGACAAAATCATTAAAATGAAGGCTATTTGAAACTATTTTCATTTCACGTTGCAAATTAACCCGTCCATGTTCATCCAAATTTGTTCCTGCGGTTGATAAGGAACTATGGCTCGTCTGCGTGTTGCTAGTATTATATTCTCAAGCCATAATCCGATTTCATTATCGAATTTTTGCTCAAAATTCGTATTATCACATGTCACATCATCCGAATCAAGACCCGGAAGATCAAAAGAATTCTTAGTGTGAATATGTGAAGAAGAAGGTTCAAGGTTCACCCTCCTTAACACGACTTTGATGACCCGTATTTTCCATGGAGCCGTCAACCGCTTTCCTTGTCTCCGCCAAAGACCGGACGGTAAACTTTACGGACCCTAGAAACGACCCCGTTGCATAGAATTCGGACGTGCCGCCGATGTCCTGGGACGCCCCTGGTCAGAGAGGCGCGTCTTTCGGTGGTTGAGTTCTGGGAGTAATGTCTGCAAAGAAACCGTCGAATGTCCTGCTACTCCCGCATTTTGAACAAAAAATCGATAATTTCTCATAAGAATCGACACAGGAACACCGCCAACCTGTTCTACCATGATGTGCTCCTCCAATGGTTTCGGCTGCATCAATATCCACTAATCCCGAATGAAATGCCCTAGATAGTCGTCAGCGATCGTTGATCAATCAGATTCCATTTCCAATCGTGACCGGCGATCCCCAAGATGGTATTAGGATCCCAAAGACTCCAAACCGAGCTCAAAGATTCGGACCCAAACGCTTGCCACCGACGTGTGTGCCTTCAGACGGATTGAAATCTGGGACCCGTGGAGAGAGCCTAATAGTTCTCTGGATTGAGTGCCCAATTAATACGTGTTTGGGCTCGAGCTCATCCTCGCGCATTCAAGAACTTGACACAAAAATCCCTTACCCTGGGGGATTAGTTTCCAATCATTTTAATTTCCCATAAACTGATAGGCGTTTATGCGAAGATAGTCACCCATGATTTGTTACCTTGCCCAAAATCACCCTTCCAATCAATGAATAAGAAAATTGCCAGCGTTGTTGGTAAACGTTTTCATCAATCGTGAATCAATAATAATCTCCCTTTCTAACAAAGGTTTAGGGATAGGATGGGATTTACCAAAGAATCGCATGCGAAAATCTTGTAAAATTACCTTGGGCCCGCGTTGTCAAATCCATATCGTGTTGAGTTCACGAAATAATTTTAGCAAAAGAATGGCCAAAATGGGATTGAACCTTAGTATTATGAGCCGAATGTCGCGGGTTCGATTCATAATCGGATGTAATTGGGGGAGAGATTCCAAAGAATCGGCGAGCATCTTTGAAAAGCAACTCGGGGCGGGGCCTGTGGATGGGATTCCATGCGAGATGGCGGATGCCCAGTGGGTCATCACCCCCGTAGCAGCGAGAATACTTTGGGGAGGGACCATGTTTTGTTGCCTCGAGTATCGCCTTTGAAGGAGAGGAGGAGACCATTGTCAGAACCACCTCAGGAGGGACCACATTGAAACCACCTAGGAGGGGACCCTTGTCACAAAGGACCACCTTTGATGAGTTCACGATTCCAAGTAAGAGATTCAAAGGATCCATAGAATAAATCATCGCCGCAAAATCCACATAAGACATAGGAGAAATTGTAGATGAGAAAAACCAAGCGGGAGAACAAGATGATGAAAGGAAAGAAACATCATAACCTGGCGGCTTGTATCCCAACACCCGGGAGAGCACGGAAAAGTCATGAAACCACGACCCTAAGATTTGGGAGAAGAGAGAGAAGAGAGAAAGCATCCTAGGGTTTTTCAAAATGTCTCAATATTTACTATGGTGACGTCCAATTCAAAATGGCTTAATAAAAGTCAAACAAATTTATTGAGGGGTAAACGTGGCTTAGTGCTTATAGGCGGATGAGCCCACATGCTTGGGTTCCATGTAGAAGATAAGAGATGCCATTTATGTGAAAAGTACTTTAAAAGAAAAAGAATGAAAAGAAAAGTGTTTATCACCAGCCCCACTAAACGATGATAAATGCAACTTGGAGATTGAAAACTAAGGGAGTGATTGCTTGTGAGTGTATTTTCTTCTCTTTCACTTTTTGAACAAATTTTTGCACTGAAGTGTAATTGCTTGTGAAAATCTCAAAAAATATACTATTTATTTTTCTCACTTTTCAAATCACCAATCACATCCAATTATAATTTAAACAAAAAAACATATCATATCAACTATCATTATTATACAATCATATCATAAATACACTACTCACTCTCTCTTATTTTTCAAATCACCAATCACATCTAATCACTATTATACTAAAAAAACCTTCACACCAAATATCATCATCACATTTTCATCTTATATCCAATCACACTCTCAAAATTCATTCTCATTTTTTAAAATAAATTTTTCACACTATTCTCTTCAAAAGTAAAAATGAGCAAAACGAAAGGTCAAGCAATCACTCCCTAAGTGGTTCTTCTCGGGGTCGGAGCTAGACTGAAAATATTGAGGGCTGAAAAATTTTGAGGGACCTAAATCAATAAAAAATAAATATTTAGTACTAAAAATTAATTTTTTAAAATAAAATATACATATAAATATAAAGATTTCGAAATTTTTGGGGGCTAAATCAATAAAAAAATAAATATTTAATACTAAAAATTACTAATTTAAAATAAAATATAAATATAAATATGAAGATTTCAAACTTTTTGGGCGGGCTAAAGCCCCCCATCTATACCTAAGGATACGCCTCTGGTTGTTCTGGTGGCGATCGTCACTTTGGTGGGTTTAAGGTTTCGGATTCGAATTTCTCTGACTACTGTTAGTGTGTGGGTTTGGGTTAGCCCACCATTGCAAAGAATTAATCTCATTACTAGCAAAATGATGCTCCATAGGCCCCGTACGGACAATTAATTATTAATTAGTTGTGTGGGGATATTTTAAAAAAAAAATTGCCAAAGGAAAAGTCATCCCTCCCACTTTCTTGCCTTCCACCATGCCCTACCTTAATTTGAACAAATATTGACCCCACTAGCTATAGTAATAATCCATAATACCATGTGGTCGATTTGGCCGTACCTTCAATTTGTGGTGTTGTAAGTATTTTATATTTTGTTAAACAACAATCATTAAGTGTAACACAATTTAATGCATCAGAAATAGCATCTATAAAAATTATATACATTCTTTCAAAAGAAAAACTAAATACATTCGGCGAATTGACATTATTTAGGTGTACAGCTTATGTTCATGTAATAATATTACGAAAAGTAAACGACTTATTTATTTTTTTTCCAATGATAATAAATTTCATTATCTCACAAAAACATTACAATCCTGATGGCAACTGCCAACAAACCATGTGGATCACGTAAGACAATCCAATTTGGGAGCCAAACAAGATGAGAGCATCGCCATCAAAAGCCAATCAATGATACAGCATTGTATGCAATTATTGAGATTTGATTTTAGTTAAAGAAAAAAAAATGTTTTGAGCCCAATGCATAATTAAGAAAATACAATATTCCATGCATGGAAATGTCAGATCGCTTTTGATTGAGTTTATAAATTATTTAGAACATTTTATAAGATTATAAGGACTTTATTAATGATAGATAGGTTTATAAACTCTAGAAAATTAAAAAAATATCATACAAAACTAATTAAATATCTTTTATGATATTACCGATTACTGACTTTATAGCATGCCAATAAAGTTTTGGTAAATAATTTAAGAGATGTTACTTAAAAGCTCAAAAAATGAAGATATCATAATCTTTAAAAGCTCATTTCAAAAAACCTATTTTTTTTTTTTTTTTTGAGAATCCAAAAAAAAAAAAACCTATTTTTAATATCTCAATAACTCCTACAAATTTGACCATACAAATAATAAAATTGTTATTAGTAACAAAAATTGGGATTACTGCAAACTTTGCGTAACAAGTAACATGAATGTGATGAAGGGCAGATCCCAGTAGCCAGTAGGTGCTTGATCAGAAAACAATACAATTCTCAAATTAACCTCAAAATGACACTAATAAAGAATTTACTGATTGAAATATGTAGTTCTACAGGTATATCTCTTTTCATGCACGAATATGAATCATCATATCCATTCATTTTCGCTTATTGCCCCAAAATCTCCCATCATGCAGAAGATAACACATAGGTTATATACATAACAGGCACAAACTAAAAGGGCCAGGTTATAAATTGAAATAGATTTGAGCAACAACTCGCAATTGCAGAAACATTTCACCAATTTTTTATATCTAATATTATATAAAGTTTCGAACTTGGAAAATATTTTAGCTAAATACTAGTAGACAGACTATAACTCGCATGATATGACAAATAAGGCAACCTCCTTAATCTTTCTTCCAACATGCATCTTTTGCAAGTTTACTAATGTAATCAGCAATGTTTCACATGCCGAAACGGCTTGGCTACTGCTGATGGTGGCTACACTTTTACCCGATGAATATTAATCCTTCGACCATCTAAAAAGTCCCAACATATATGACGAGTTTTCACACTGACTTATTACCCTAAGATAATCAGCTATGTCACCACAAAACAAAGCAACAAGCGTAATAGAGGTTGACATATCGGTGTTAAATAAACAAGCTAATTCTGCCAGTAGAAGAATAATGCAGCAGGATATAATACACTGTTACAGAGAGTAAATAATCATGGTAACGGTGCCTGAACTCCATGTTATGAGCAATTTTGAAAGAACAAAGGTTGAAACTTGATGTAGCTGGTAAAATAATATACAGGACTTCACAGAGTTTTAATCAACAATAAAATACGCGAGCAAAAGTGACGGAAAATTATACAAGCCATACATATATGAAAGAAACAAAGAAATACATGGCCAAATCAAACGCTCCTCTGATTTCAGTGGTCTGCAGACAGACAGTTATTCATCATATTTTCACCTATGGATAAAAGTGCACAAAATAAAGTGAAATGGTGCAGTTAGAATTCTATTAAAAAGGATGAAGAAAACAAAAAGGAAAAGATAAGTAGGAGCAGTATCGCACTTGAATAATGAACTAATGTTTCAGTTGTTCTAGCCAGGAGCTTCATGAAAGAACATAGACTCGAATCTAAAATACTCAGTAACATACTAATAAAGAATTTCACAAACAACCATAAGAACTTTGATTTGAGTATAACTATTGTCTCAAGCAAAAATAATCGAACTAAAATTTCTATAACTTACAAAAGAATATGACCACTGTGCTTAAAAACCAAAAAAGGATCAGTTATGTCCTGATGAATACTAAATGGATGGTTTGGTCTATAAGACTATTGTCTTCCTCAGAGCTGAATTAACTTACCGAGTAGGCCAAACTCTTTGCAGAATAATTATCTGGAGATCCGAGGACCTTAAGTCACTCCAGCAGCAATGGCTGAAATTTACAAATGCCGAGACCGATCAAGGATGCATTCACTTACACCTAGTTTCTGTCCTATTCTAGAAAATAATTGCTAAATAACCTAGTTCTAAATCAGTAATTTCAAAGTCGGCTTTTGCGCACATTGATGGATCCCTTTTTTGTACAACCTATTTGTTCATGTTCTGAATTTTGTGGTGCATAAGATGATGCACTAACCCCAACTTTGAGATGATCTTTCCTCACCCTAGGGAACGAAAGCATTCTTGGATGAGGGAGCAATGCAGCAGAAATATCTTCCCACCAGTCGGGATTTTTTACATACCACTCCATAGTTTTCCTTAGACCGTCTTCCCAGTTAGTTTTCTCCGACCATCCCAATTTTTTCAGCTTTTGGGTATCCAGGAAATACCTTTGGTCATTAAAAGGTCTGTTCTCCACAAACTTTATCACAGCAGATGCATCCAATGAAAACAGCCGACAAATATCCATTGCCACATCAATAACTCTCTTTTCCTCGTGTGTTCCAATGTTATAAATATGACCAACTTCACCCTTGTGGAGTACGGTATCAAAAGCTTCTGCGACGTCTTCACAGTAAAGATAACTTCTGACATTGGATCCATCCCCATGAATTGGGAGGGGCTGTCCTTTCAAGGCTAAGAGAATAAATTTAGGAACTAACTTTTCGGGAAATTGATGGGGCCCATAAACATTGTTCCCCTCGTGATTATCACGGGTAGCCCGTACGATCGCCCGTATGCCATAACAAGCATTTCCGCCCCAGCTTTAGATGCAGAATAGGGATTTGTTGGGAGAAGCTGTGAAGCCTCATGGTTTCCCACTACAGCGTTCTCATCGGTCTCCCCATAGACCTCATCAGTGCTCACATGGACAAATCTCTTAATTTGGCGAAAGCTTTACAAGCTTCAAGAAGGACACATGTACCATAAACATTGTTCTTAATAAACTCAAAGCTGTTTCCAAATGAGTTATCAACATGTGTTTGTGCTGCAAAGTGCATAACCGTGTCTATGGCCTCTGTAGCAAGTATATAATTGACAAGATCGGCACTGCAAATATCGCCTTTCACAAATTTAAAGTTAGGCGAGATTGAGAGGGATCTAGGTTCTTCAAGTTTGAACAATAGTCCAACTTGTCGAGAACAACGACTCTGTACCCGGGAAGTTCCTTGTCAGCCAGTTCGCAACATGCGATGCTATGAAACCAGCAGCCCCGTGATCAAGATATTCTTCGGTTTATATATTCCCATATTGGAAAAGAATCATGAAAGCCCTTCAATCTGAGAATAATAACAATATCATAGATAAACTAACTGTTATTATCCACAAACAAAATTACCAGTTTCCAACAATTAAAAAAGCTTCAACATGAGCAACTCAACAATAACCCAACCCAAGACCCAAATTTTTGGCATCAAAAAGCTAGATCACACCTAAAACTACTTTCATCATATTGTCAAATACAGCAAACAACATGAACATCAAAAAGATACTGACAACAGAAATTTCTTTAAAAAAAAAAAGAAAAGCAGAATTTCTTTCAATACGTAAAAGGCCATACTATTAAATAACCCACAATACACACATATACACACACAAACTGACAGAATTTGAAAAATCATAGCCCTAAATCACAATCGAATGGTCTGTGATGCAATGCGAGTCTTTCCAGAATAACAAGCACAGTAAACACCCATAATGTACGCAAAATTTCACACTGGACGAAGATAAAAACAAAATTAGAGCATATATCACTAAAGATATCTATCTATTGGAAGCATAGAAGAATTCAGAGAATTTGATCTAATTTACCTGAAAAATTAGGAATCTTGAATCCAAAAAGATAAGAGATACGTGGGATGTGATAAATATACTATCACCTACAGAAGATTGATTGTGCATCAATGTAGAGAAGATAACGCACTTAAAGAAAAATTGGTTTGATCTGAAAGACTAAAAACCAGGGCTGTACTTAGAAAGAGATGGTGGGAGGAGAAGCAGCGAAAGTTGAAAACAGACTATTTATATTTTATAGCACCAATTTGCTCTTTATTTAATCCGTCAAACAGTCCTAATCCTAAATTAGTTAAATATAGGATGAAAAAAATAATAATATCTATGACATAAAAATATATAATAAATATATATTAAAAAGTGATTTAAAAAAATAGGAAGGCGGTAAATATTATTCAATGTCATCGTTGTAACTTTGTTTCACAAAGATAGGTCTACAATAAAACCATCATCTTCAACTTTATAATTTTTATCCATTCTTTGCTTTCAAAAAAAAAAAAAAAAACTTTTATCCATTCTTCTTTAAAAAAAAAAAAAAAAACTTGGCAAAAACTTGCGTGAGGACGGTCTCACATGATTTAGATCCGTGAGACTTGAGCCCTTACACAAAGTTTTAAAAGTTTTTTTTCCGCATTTTATTTTCTTAGGAATTATATTTGTTTTTTAGGTTTATTTTTAATTGATTTAGGTTTTTAGGATTTTTAGCTTTTTTTAGGGTTTATTTTTTTTTATTTTTGGGTTTATTTTTATTTTTCGGGTTTATTCTTCATGGTTCATGTTTTTAGGGTTTATTTTTATTTCTTCATGGTTCATTATTATTTTTAAATTTATTTCATGGTTCATGTCCTCAAGACGGAGCCTTAGGGGTCCGTCTCATGATTTAGATCATGAGACCGTCTCACAAGAGACTTGCTCAAAAACTTTTATCCATTCTTGTGAGTTGTCACTCATAATTATGAGTTCTGTAATTTTGTTATTTTCTTATAGGAGCAAGTTTCTCTCTTGTGAGACGGCCACGTATCTAAATCCATGAGACGGATCTCCTAAGGGCTCCGTCTTGAAAACATGAACCATGAAAATAAATTTAAAAATAATAATGAACCATGAACAAATAAAAATAAACCCTAAAAACATGAATCATGAAGAATAAACCCAAAAACAAAAATAAACCCTCTAAAAAAACTAAAAATCCTAAAAACCCAAATCAATTAAGAATAAACCCAAGAAACAAAATAAACCCTAAAAAAACAAATATAAACCTTAAGAAAAATAAAATCGAAAAAAAAACCTTTAAAACTTTGTGTAAGGGCTCCATCTCATCGATCTAAATCAGGTGAGACCGTCTCACGCAAATTTTTGCCTTCTTATAGATAGAAGAGATATTTGATATTCACTTCATTACGATAATCTAACTATTTGATAAAGTTTTGCAATTCTACTAACGTTTTCATTCAAATTCTTTTAAGCTATGTTATCGTTGTCTCTGCATAATTTGATAATTATTAATTCCTTATTAACTATTTGATATCTCGCTAAATTAATAAAGAGCAAGTCTCTTGTGAGACGGTTTCACGGATCTAAATTCGTGAGACGGACCTCCTAAATACTCCATCTTGAGAACATGAACCATGAAAATAAATTTAAAAATAAATATGAACCATGAAAAAACAAAAATAAACCCTAAAAACATGAACCATGAAGAATAAACCGAAAAATAAAAATAAACCCAAAAATAAAAAATAAACCCTAAAAAATCTAAAAATCCTAAAAACCCAAATCAATTAAAAATAAATCCAAGAAACAAAATAAACCCTAAAAAAACAAATAAAAACCCTAAGAAAAATAAAATCAAAAAAAAAATCTTTAAAACTTTGTGTAAGGGCTCTGTCTTACGGATCTACATCCGTGAGACCGTCTCACGCAAGTTTTTGCCATTAATAAATTCTAAAAATTCCAGGACGATTTATTCATAGAGCTGTGAAAATTTAATGTATAATAATAAAGCGTTTTTCAATGTATTTGAGGAGAATATCAATATCATTTGCGAGAATAAGCCTTTTACAATATATGATATTATTATTAGGTGAATGTTTAATTACCAATAGGGACACCGGAACACCAGTTGCCCTAATATTCTAACTCAAGTTGTCTATTAAACCCTTTTTTATAATATTAAAAACTTATAAATTATTTTTATTAATAGATTCGGGTCGGGCGTCGATTACACAATGGGTGACGCTTATTGACACCCATTTTTTATGAAAGACATCCACCTTCTAACTACACCACCCTCCACTTTTTCAAATATGACGATTGATGAATTCACCCCCTTTTTCCAATTTTACCCTTTCATTTAAAAAAACCCTAGGTGGCGTAGCGCGATGGCACGATGGACACATGACACGATGGCAAGATGACAAAAACAAGACGATGGCATTTTCACCATCATGCCATATGGCACGATGACATGATGACACGATGGCAAAAACATGGCACGATGACCCATGTGGCACGATGGGTGTGGGCACGATGGCACTTGAATTTTTGTCATAGCGCGTGATCTTATATCGCATCTTCATTTTGTGCGACAATATTTTTCAACCTAAAAATTTGAAAAATAACATATTTTATGCTATAAACTAAGAATATACGTTCATTATATGGGGATATGAATACTTTATTGTTCGAATCTTCAACAATTTGGGTGTTGGAAAAATCTAGTGTTTGTATAAAAAAATTTAACTTTATTCGAAGAAGAAGAAGAATATGAGTGAATGATGTGGGTGTATTTAGATATTAGGGGGTGTATTTAGAACTTGACTTTTAGTAAGAGTATTATAGTCTTTTAACTTAACGAGCGTTTTTGAAATTTTAGAAAGTGGGTGTCACCCATAAAAAAAAAGTGCCCGCCACCCTTACAAATACAGAGAAAACTGTTGACTCGCCTCCTGGTGGTTTTTTTCACGTTATACCCTACTAAAATTTCCACATATAAAAAATCAGAAGGAAAAAAAGGAAAAAATTCTCAATTAATCTTTGATCCGGATTGACTAGGATTTCCCACATAACTCTGATGTACTAACGCTTCCAGGTACTTGTGATTATCAATTCAATGCTACTGAGATTCATGCTTTTTTTTTTTTTTAATTTGATAGTTTTTAGCCTGCTAAGATTTGAGTTTTATCAATAAATTTGGTGGTGAATAGATTAAAGGGACACCCTTCAATATGGAAATATCTTGTTAATCTGATGAAGTTTATTTATGAAGTTGAATCACCGTTTTTGTTTTAAATTTTAGTGTGTAGTTTAATTTAACAATGAAAATTATGAAATGATCTGACTTAGTTATGAAGTTAATTGGGTTTGTAACAAAAAAAAAAAAAAAACTCTATGTGAGTTTCTTCCTGTTATTGCAAATTGAAAAAGCAGCATTTGTTCCCATGAAGGGTTCTTCAGAAGTGCCTGTAAAATTAGCCATTAGTTCAATTTGTGTAGGGATATTTGACTTTGTCATATCTTATTTGGAGGTTTACTGCAGAAAACTTGATGCATTTTATGTTTTTCAGCCATGTTTGCACGCGGAAACAGTTTGAAGCAGTCCAGGAATACAAGAAATGCTCAATTTCCAGTTTTGTTTACTTGTCTGATTTTGTTAATGGTTGCATTGATTCTTTTATTTGGGAAGAATGGTGATCCATCCAGTTCGATGTCTGATCTTGTGAACCAAAAATGGAATAGCTTTGACCCTGTGGTTCGATTAGATCCGACGGTTGAATTCAGGAACGGGACTGATTTGGTGTGGCAGATACCTGACTCGCCTAAGGCAGTTCTCTTCTTGGCTCATGGCTGTAGTGGTAGAGCAGTTAATTTTTGGGATAAGTCTCCTAACTGCCCAAATTGTGTTGGTTTACCTGAAGAGAGGCTCATTGTTCTTCATGCTTTGGCTAGAAAATTTGCTGTACTTGCTGTATCAAGTAAAGGAATATGCTGGTCACTTGGGGAGGAAAGATGGATTGTTAAAGATATGATTCAGTGGTGGATTGCCAAGCAAAAGCTAGAAAAGCTTCCCGTATTTGCATTAGGTGCATCGTCAGGTGGATACTTTGTCTCTGTCCTTGCCACAGGGTTGCAGTTTAGAGGTATTGCTTTAATGATCGCTGAAGGGGTGTATAGTCATTTGGATATAACTAAAGATTACCCATCGACACTTTTCGTGCACATGCCAAAAGATGAAAATAGGAAACGGAAGATAGAAAAGTATCTAGTAGCTATGAAGGAAAAGGGAATTGATGTTGCAGAAGTTAAATGCATGGAATTCCCTTTGACACCTCAGTTATTCGCCAACAGAATTCGGGTCTTGATTTAACCTTGTCGGAAAAGTTGTTCAATGTTTTTCAGGAGAAGGGCTTTATTGACAGGAACGGTTACATGAGGGATGATGGGCGTGCAATACCATGGAAAACAGCTATTGAGGAGAGAAATATTCTTCTCCCAGATAAATCTTTGGTCAATCATATTCAAGAGGAAATGAATCTTGCATTTGCATATCATGAAATGACGAGCTTGCAATCTCAGCAAATCTTTGACTGGTTTGAATCTCATATGAACTGACGAGCTGTTGAACTTTTAGCATTTCTCATTTCCTCTTCACGTGAAAGAGAATTTCGGTTTGGTGAACTGAAACCAAAAAGTGATGTTTATAAATTTATCTCAGATTGCAACTCGCATACGTAATAGCTGCAGATTTGATTAATCTATCGATTTTGGTGAGTTGTGCAACGCAGAAATGCAGCCAGTTCATAGTAGAATCTATACAGAGGTGCTTTACATACTGGCCTGCCCTCAAGACGAGACTATTCTTGCTGTCGCTCTTGATTTACTGCAGCGGTGAAGTTCGAGGGTCTGCCTTCATAAACTGTGTGCAGAGATCTTTACATTAACTTATTGACAAACATATCTTTTTGGTTTGCTTGCCACCATAGCTGTTTCTTTCTTTAGCAGCAATGCTAGAATATCCAACTTCTTGTTATTCAATGTATTCATTATTGTAATTTGTAACATATATTTGATATTCAACTTCCATGTTGAGTCGAATTATTTTCTTAATGCAAGAAGTGCTTTTTAGAAACTACTGAATTATTGTCAAAATCTGAATACACGGAAGAAATGATTATTTGCTAATTGGACGAGAAATACAAACTATTTAATGTCATTTAAAATCCAGTCGAAGGATGGGAAATTACTTTCTCTGTTTTTGATCTACTTTTCGCGTCCAAACACGAGTGTGCTGTGGACTATGGATGAATGTTAAGTATTGCTCTCTTATCTTCTTCTGCAGATAAGACGTTCAGAAATTTCCCTTGATTCAATTCCAGCATGATTCCACATCCCTACTTGAAGAATATTTTTAATCTATACTTGTCAAGTTGAGCATCATCTATCTTGAACAATTTGCTGCTTTATCTATTATGAGCCTCCAAATGTCATCATTTTCAAGTTGTATATAGTTTAATCCAGGTCTGGCTCATGAAATTATAGAGAGGTTCAATCATAACTCCGTGGGTGGTGGTGGATGCAGGCTAATCAAGTCAATGTGAGTCCCACTTGTGATATTTCAGTTCTATTATCCTTGATTTTACATGAATGATGCTCCTGATATTATATGTGACAATAACACTTTATCTTGTTTTTATTTTTATAATCATAAAACTAACCTTTCATGCATGATGAGAACTATGTATCCTGTATTTATTGTTAGGCTCTTAGGCATACATTAAGAGTTGGATATCACCTTTCTAGTCATTACTTTCTATTTGGTTTCTAGTATATAGGCATTACATATAAAATTATATATATAGACATTTCATTCTCTAAATTAATACCGATTGTCTTTGGCGGATAGTCATATGATGTAAACAGTAATGGTTGGTGAAGCAATTTTATGAATATTGGTCCGGAGTAGATTTTGAATCTTGTCAAGATTATTTCATCTTTACTTTATCTCTGGTGTTAAATCCACAATAGAAGTCAGAGGGTTATAGTTAGGGGTAGGAAATCGTGTCGCACTATCGTGTTTTCTTGTTATCTATCTTATTTGATCTTAAATATAACAATAATTGTAATTTTAACTTAATTTACAATTTTGTGCTTTCCTATCGTGCCTTTGTCATTTCTCTCTGTAATTCGCGCTTGTAATCGTGTTGTGTTCGTGGTGTGCTATCATGTCGTGTCAGTCATTGTCAGCCCTAGTTGTAGTGCCCTATTGCAAATTGATGCTATGGTCTTGGATGCTTGTTGAGTGTAATGCAGTGTGAAATATGTATTTTGTGTGCTATGGTTTCTAATATATGAAAGTCAATAGAACTGATTTTTATGGAGATATAGTTTCATATAATATTAAATCCAACTGGAAGGTAAGTAGGGGCACTTATTAACTACTGATCAATGTCTGCCATGACCTTGGTGAAGATGGTCTGTCTTCAGTATTCAAATTTATGACATATCTTCTACATCCATCATGGCTGGCACCCAGGCACTGTTCTTAGTCCATACTTGAATTCTCCTAACCAATATGTTCTATGTAGCTGTTTTAATGGGTCAGGGCATCTGCTTGCAATTGGTTAAGATGACTTAAGATTTCTTCCAGGACTTAAAAATTCTAAGGAAACTCAAATTACTTTCGGTTGTCAGATTCGAGTAAAAACTACCTAACGACAAATTTATATTCCAGCTAGAAGCTGAATATTTTTGTATTCCTGTGGATTTTTATTTGATTGTGGAGCTTGTGTCTGTCTCACCTTTTCCAATCTTTGTCTTTGTGTGTGTGTGTATATATGTGCTGCTCAACAAACACTTGTTTGCACCAAATATTTGTAATCCCATCAAATGAGAAATATATATTGAAACAGCATTAAGATGCTGACATGGTGGCATAAATGTGCAACACAAAAACAAATCACTAATATTACATAAAATATCAAAGCATAAGCTTGGTATCCATCTCGTAGCATTACAGTAAAATAAACATATAATCTCATCCTAAATTACCACACACAAACGGAAACACATCATGAACCACACACTATGATAATACTGATATTCATCATAAAGAATTTTTGTGGTTTTTCAGGCTCTGGGCTTGGTTCTACCCTCATTAGCCATCTTGAAGAGCCGTGCTTGAGCTACTGCAGCCTTGTTCGACCCAAGTGCTGCTACAAAACTATCTCGGACCTGGCTGGTCGTGTAAGGGAACCTTGTGTGGGCAATGGAGTTGAGTAGGGCAGCTGTTCCTTCCCTGTAAAGTTCTCCGAGGCCATCTGAGCGAGTGTTCGAAAGAGCCTGTAGTATATTCATGTTCGACCCGAACCCTGGCAGACTAGTCACACCGAATGCACTGCCAACTGATGTTCCCCAGAAGCCAAATAAACCCCATATCAGTGTCGGGTGGTTTCTCCAGTAACTGCAGTTAACAAATGGGAAAACAATTAATGATGATATCTTTTCAGACCTCAATTTTGTTTCGATATGAGTAATTTGTACTTACGTGCATGTAAATGGAGGAGAGTTTGGATCGAATGGAAATGGAGGCGATGGTATTGTGATGCCTGGAATGCTCGGAGTTCCCGGGTCGATTGGTGGCGTTCCGATGATGGGTGGCGTAATAATGGATGGTGGACTTACAATGACTGGTGTTGGAGTGGTGGGTGTAGTAGGGGTTGTGGTTGGAGGTGGGTAATAGCCACCGCCACCTCCGCTAGGAGGGGACGGAGTAGGATGGTGGTGTCCACTTGGGGGTGTGCCGCAGTTGGCAGGTGGTGTACCGCCGTAGCCGCCGCCTCCGTGGGAAGGTGGTGTGCCGCCGTAGCCGCCGCCTCCGTGGGAAGGTGGTGTGCCGCCGTAGCCGCCGCCTCCGTGGGAAGGTGGTGTGCCGCCGTACCCGCCGCCTCCGTGAGAAGGTGGCGTTGGGGTTACATGTGGTGGAGTGATGCTTGGAACTGTGACCAGAAACACAAAAGAGGTTAGCTTTGCATGTTACACTCTGAGCAAATACAGTTTTACTAAACATGTGTTTAAGTTCTTTTTTCAATGTGGCAAAGGATATGCACATTTCCATTTGTTTTTCCCATTACAACTATTTCTTTCAAAAGGAAAAATGTTTATGTCGCTAAATCGCCTGGTAGGAAGTGGTAAGACGTTTGTATAACTCAGACATAGGTTCGATTCCCACCTCCCTCCCCTCCTAGGATTTGTACTAAAAAAAACGTTTATGTTCCTATGGGGTGGTTTTTCACTTGCCCATGTTATTACTTCTCAAATTAGTTTGAAGCTTTTTTCACTTAAATAAGTGAAAAGGGGACAGACATGAGCTTGTAGAATTTGGTTCTGCATGTTTTGTGTATGTGTGTGTGTAAGTTTGCTTAATGTATGCATGTGCAAGAAAAAAAGAAAATACCTGTTGGAGGTGTTCTTGCATTCGGGTCAGGAGAATAGTAGTTTTTCTGATCCTCAAAGTTGGTTTCAGACATTACAGGAATGACCAAGTTTTGTGAAAACATTGCAGCTACGGCAGTCCATAGCAGCAACGATGCCGCCCGTCTACTCCTCTTCGCCTCCATTCTTGTCGGCAGTCGAGAAAAGAAAAAGAAAAACAAGGAAGAAAGAGTGGTTCAGTGATAAGGATGATCCAAGGGGAGCGGTGTATATAAAGAGTTATCAGAGAAGACTGAAGTAAATATAAGCAGGTGAACTAGTATGTAGTTAGTTGTATGTGTTGCAGGTGCATTTAAACTGTCATTTAAATCTCACATTCCAAATCATGGTAATATATTATTTTATTATTATCTTGAAAAGAAGCATGTCTGCATGTATGTGAATTGTGAAGGGAATCTTGCAAATTTGAAAATCTATGCACAATGGTTTTTAGATATGGGAGAATTGGAACTTTTTAACATTTTCAGCTAACGATCTAACGTTCCTGTATAAATTTATTACAAGTTTGCCTATGTCTTTTGAACGGTATCTGTCAATGCCACGTGCAGTTTTCCTGGGGCGACTCTCATTCTACTTTAGTTGATGCATATATAGAGCGGAAATAAGTAGCTATATATGTTTAGAATAAACCATTTTGGATTGATAAAAGTTCTTTAACGGTTAATCTTGTCATTCTAATTAAGGATAATTACAAAAACTGCCCATGATGTTTGGGTTAATTACAAAAAAAGGTTTTTGAATATTTCACTTTAACCCCTTCATAAGCAAAATATTTCAAATACCCTTTACGTTTGTGAAAATATTGCAATCGCCCACTTACAATTAACACAGAAAACTTGAAGGGATTTGTTGTCTTGTTCAAACATCTTTGCTTTTTTTTTTAATTAACCAAATCCTCATGGGTAGGTTTTGTAGTTGTCCCTTTTAATAAATCATGATCGAGAAAATAACTTGTTCCTAGTTTTCAAAAAGTTGGCCGGAAAATTTTGAAGCAGGGAGCTATATACTTACTCCAATAGAGCTTAAAGTTGGTCATGGTTTTGTAGAACACATGATCAAGAACTCAATTTTACATGCTATTTCAGCTTCTTAACAGGGTCTTCCTGTCCCCCAGAAAAAAACAAAAAAAAAAAAAAAAAACAGGGTCTTCCTATTTAGTATTATAACCAAAACACACATTAGTTATGCCTATGTAATAGGGTCTTTTATGCTACTCATTGTGGGTTAATGACAATTTCCACACTTACGACCTCCTGCTCTACACATGGGATCTCTTGCTCCATTCTTTATTTCATTTGATGTGTTTTAGTACATTAGATGGATGACACACATGCATAATGATGTTATTATTGTAAACGTGAGATTCGAATGTGTTAGAACACCAAATGGAATAGAAAATTGAACATGAGATATTGTGGATTAGTGTTTGCTTTTCGCTACTGATATATGTAGTTGCTACTTTTAAGGGTACTTTTTTCCCACCAAAGGGTTTTGCACTAGCGAGTTTTACTTTGGTGGGTTTTAATGAGACCCCTCTTGTTGGCTAACTGATTGGCTTGTCATCAACACTTTTTCTTTTTTTTTTCATATATTATTCCCATTCATTGAAAAAATCATATACCATTTTACCAATTGATGCATGCTTATTATCAACTTGGATTCTTTTAGGGATGATCTTTTTTTCTTTTCCTTTTTCTCCCCCTCCTTTTAGTGAATGAAGAAAAAAAAAAAAAGATTGCCCCAAGTTTATTCTCTGAGACTGCCTTTTAACTGTTTGGCATCTACTCCTAGTCCTTGGAGAATGGAGAATTTACAAGATTTTAATCAAGATGAGCTTTGCCACTGCTCAAACTTGTTTGAAGCCAAGTGGGCTTCTTCAAAACCATATACTTTTCCCCTTCTAATTTCTCTCTTGGAACAGGTAATTTGAGACATGTGGACCTCCAAATTTAATGACGGTGGAAATATTATGTAATAATAGAGACTTGGCACTGTGATACTGATGGAGGAAGATGGAATTGTGGAGTACAGCCAAATTGAAACCAAAATAAACCAAAGAAAAAAAAATTTATACATAAGTGTTGGAATTGAATCTCACTAATGGCAATGGCAGAGAAGTAGGTGAAGAAGCACAAACTGACATTGAATTGTGGTAGTAAATGAGGTTCACCAGCTAAAAATATTATTTATTTATCAAAATCAACCCCCATTCTTTTGACTATTATCATTGTAGTTTAAAAAACAGTGCCTTTTTCTCTGTGTGATTGTTGTTTTGGAGACAGCTAGCTCTCTACCTATGCTATTTTCTGTATATTTATGGAGGATTAATTTTGTGTGGATTTGAGCTCATTCATTCATATATATATCTTTATGTGAGACCCATTTTGATTGTGTTGAGCTGTCTGTTCAGTCAAGTAACATAGTAGGGGCAGCTGGCTGTGTGGGCTTTTAATTTTTGCTGTTGCTGGTTATATTGAAATTTTTGTTAGATTTCAAAATTATTGAATTATAATGAATTTTCTTTGAAGAAGTGATAATTTGACTGATATGATATCTTGAGCCCATATATAATTACTTAATCTCATCACAATAACAATATCTAAAGTTTGAATGATTTGAAACTCATTATTTTTTTCGTAAAATAATTTTTTTTTTTGGCAATATTATGAATATGCGAGTCACATTACATCAACTTTGTTGCAAATTTTGGTTTTCCAGCATTTTCTTTCCATTTTTATTTTTTTCTTTATCTTTTTCCAATAAAAATGTATTAAGATTTAAGACTGTGCTTGAAGAATATAAGCATACATGATACATGATACACCAGTTTTATTTTCAATGGTTTCAAGTATATTTTTATTTTTGGGTGAAATGTAGTATAAAGTTGTCAAATTGATTGGATTGAGAATAATGTTTTAGGATCATAGTAGTAATTAGTGAGTCCCATCACACCAGTTAAATATTGTTGAATATATATATATATATATATATATATATAGGAATAGGATCAAATGAGACCACATAATTAAAATGAGGCAGTGTGGACTAATTACCACATATCTCAAATTTTAGATGGTTGTGATCTTTCCAATTTAATATTTATTTTCCTTTTATTTTTAAGCTGAAAAGGGCATATTAGTCATTACACAATTACATAATATCAGTTTAAATTGGAAACTGAATAATTCGTTTCATCTCCCCCACCAAACCCGTAGGCTTGGAACGGGCGGTTGTTGGGGTCGGACAGACGGCGCGCTCCGTCTTTCTTCATTGGGCCGACAACGATCTCTCGATTTGACCACTCATTTGCTCAAGAAACTTGACCGACAGCTTTTTTGTGTGTGTGTAGTGATGGTGAATTATTTGCCCTATTTGTCCTTCACAGCTACCTGCACTTATATCTTCGCAACTACGCCCCTCGATCTTCTGTTATTTAAGAATTTGCACTTACGCTGAATGATTGATTGGTTGTCCCAATATAATAATTGAATTGGAATTCCCAGTTTTATTTTAATTTGATTGTTGTTAATATATAAAACTTCCTATTTTAAAATAATCGTGGCATACATTAATCAATATTATATATGTTTTTCTTGTACACTTATATGTTGGAAATGGAGAATGGTGAAGAAGGCGATCGACGTGAGAAAACGAGGTCTACGAGGAGGCGATTAGGATTCTTCGTACACTTATATGTTTTTCGATGTATACTTATATGTGTTTTGATGTATAAATAGTTAATTTTTTATGTATGTATTTATGTTGTTGTATACTTATTTTATTTGTTGTATACTTATATATGTTTTGCTGTACACTTATATGTGTTTTGTTGTATACTTATTTTTTTGTTTGACAATTGTAATATACGCAAAGTACAAATATGTTAAATATACAAACATAATAGTGTTAAATATAAATTAAATATATGCTAAATATACAACACAATAATGAGCGTGATTTTTTCTCTCTCTATAATTGATTTACTTAATCCACGGTCCCCACATGTTAATGAGCGTGATTCTCTCTATATATATAATCGATTCCTTGATTCGCGGTCCCCACATATTTTTGTTTGACCATTTTAATATGCAAGAAAATTATGCTAAACATACAAGAAAATAGTGTTAAATATACATCAAATATATGATAAGCGTACAACATCTTGTATGGCGTAACACATGCATAATTTTTTCTCAAAGTAGCGATTTTCTCGCGATTTTTTCTCTCCCCACGTGATTTTTTTCTCTCTCCAAGAATCGATTCCATATTTGGATGGTCCCCACATGTTTGTTTTGACAATTATACCCTTATTTTGCATTAATTAAATATTTAATGTAATTTTAACCCCTATTTATCTTAGTCATTGATATAGATAAGGGAGGGTTGAGATAGTCCACACTGTCCTCACTATAATATGTGGTCTCATTTTAACCTCCCCTATATATATATATATATATATATTTTGAAGTATTGTTGAATATATTAATTTATCATAAATTTTGAGTCCCACTATGAGAAAACACTATTGTTTAATTAGTTATGAATTTAAATTTAATTTATAAATATTGAAACAGTTATTAAAATATTAACAATATTTTATCTAAAATAGATCTTCTACGTTTTAATGATGGTTAATTGTAAAAATAAATAAATAGTATTTTGGTTTAAAATAAATAATACACATGTTGATCATCTTTTTATTTTAAATAGTAGCAAAAGGAAAAGACAAAACCAAAGAACTAAAACGAAACCGTAGAAGACCACATATTACAAGCCCATCTTTCCCATAAACCTTTTTATTAACCCAACCAATTCATCCAAGCCCACATAGGTCTTCCAAACAGCCCACATGAAGCTTCGGCTTTAACTACGACCCAGTCTGCTATTTCCACCCAAGTGGAGCCGAAATTTAATTGGGAAAATGGCATAAATACCCCATTTTTTATACCCAATTCCCGACGATGTCCATTTTCCATTGATTTTGGACAAAATTACTATTTTCCGCTGAATTTGGACAAAAATACCCATTTTCCGCTGATTTTTGACAAAAATACCAAATTTCGCTGATTTTTTTGCGTTTGTTTTTTGTTATTTCTTTGTTGTTTCAAACATGTTTGTTGTTTCTTTGTTGTTTCATATTGTTTCATTTATGTTTCTTATATGTTTCACTTAGCCAACTTTTCATTGAATTCCACATGATTGCATAGAGAAAATCTCGGTTGTAGTATGCCACAATGGACAATGGGAAGAAAATAGAAAGTATACCAACTTTGAAATAACAAGAATATCGATTCTAATGGATCGCACATTCAAAGACCCTAAACGAAATCTTGGAACAACAAATTCAATTCAGAAAATTTGAGCTTACTTGTCCATCATCGGCTACAAGAAATGGACACGACTCTCTCCTCGTCAGGACAAAAATACTTTGTATTGACTTCCAACATCGTAGAATTATTGAATGCATCAATCAAGAGCGGGAAAAGACTTACTAGTAACAACTTTGCTAGAGTACGTGAGATCTTTAGTTCAAGATTAGACATGCGGAACATCGAAATGAAGCAAAAATCAACATTTACAAGGATGACAAAAAAATCAAGAAGAGTATATGGGGAAAAACTACACTATTTCTCTAAATTTAAAAGCAATTTACTACAAACTTTTATTACATGATCCCCTGTTTCACAATTGTTTCTTACATGTTTCATTTATGTTTTTACATGTTTCAACCGATTACACCATCATTAAGATTTACATAACAACAATTCTCTAAAATCATTAGGAAGTGGAGGTAGAAACTCAATGTCGTTGTCATCGTCATCACCATTTTGTAGCTTCAACTTAGCATGATTGTGAAGCGACGATCGAGCCTTGCTTGTTCATTCTCTATCTCAAATGCTTCGACGTCCATAGCCTTTCCCACCAATAAAAGTGCTCGGCATAACAAGCAACAAAAAAATCCCACATTCACTACAAAAGAAATAAAAAAAAGAACAAAGATGTGATCGGACACATAACACAACAAATCAAGAACAATAAAAAAGAACAAATAAATGGAAAATATATAAAAGAACAAAAGAAACATAAAAGAAACAACTTGAAACAACATCGAAACAAACGGAAAAAATTCAAATCACAAAATAATATAAAAACACAAAAATGGGTTTAACCTCCGAGTCTTCGCTCGACATTTCATCAAACATTCTTGAGCCTCACCCCATCGGATGAAAACTCGAAATCAACCACAAAATCTTCACCCCAATCCTTGTTACCCCGTTCAAATATTCATCATCTTTCGACACGACCGCGATTCCCGATAAGAAACTAGTAGAACCGTAGAAATGGATAGAAATAGGGGTGAGCATTCCGATTTGGGTATCGGGTTACTGACCCGACGGCCGATCGAGTAATACCCGATCGGTCGGGTATTTTACATAGATTTTCGGGTTTAGGGTACCCGATACCGAAATGATGAAATTGGCCGGGTGGCGGGTATCTATTTAATACCCGAACGAGTTGTCGGCACCGTATTTTAAAAACCTAGTCTAGTCAATTAGTTGTTACGATTCCTAAAGTCACTTACTTGGCCACCCACTTTATCTAATACAGGCTACAAGCACGGAGTTCTCTTTGTCTCTTACTCTCTCAAGCTCGATCTTGAGATTTTTTTTTTCGTTTTTAGTATAATAATTTATATAAATGTTATGTAGTGGATAGCAAATTTCAAAGCATAATAATTTATATAAATGTTTAAGTAGTGGGTAGCAAATGTTATCTTTACGAGGCATGCTTCAGTAAATCGTCATTCCGTCATTTTTGCCGTGAAACTCCAAGTAGAAGAAAGAGACTTTCTTTTGTTTTTATGAGGACTTTTTGGTCTTTACATAATTTATCTATTATAATCGATACTTTTCTTTCAACATTGTTTAATGTGATATACTAAAGGATTAGTTGGGCTTGTGCTTTTACTACTTTTCGTATTTTTCTTTTTTTTTTTTCGAGAAAATTTTTGTATGTTGTTTTATTCTCAATGTATTTTTTTTTTTTTTTTTTTTTATCAAACGATAGACTTTTTCATTCAAAAGAAACTCGAAACAAGATTACAACTTCGCGAAGCCCATCAAGCTTAGAACCGAATTGGCGAACAGAGCAATCGGGGAAATGATCATCCCAAAACTGAAAATCAAGGCTATCCATGGCCGAAAGAGCTAATCTATTACGGATATTCCTACTCTTCAAGTCCATAAAGTCGAAAATACAAGAATAAAAAAGATAACATAAAAGGAAGATGTCTTGCTATTGACATTTCACCGGAATGAAGGATCCTTTGGTGTTGAGTTTATCCGCAATTTCCTTTTCATCTACTTTTATAATAACCTTCTTGATTCCTTTAAAAAAGCAAAGCACATTGCTTGTCTAATCCCCGCTAAGTGAACTTCCCTTTGAATGATGCAAATCATTCTAGAACTAGACCAAGCATAGATCAATTTGTCATCTTTGTCCTTAATCCAACCACCAATCCCAAAATAGCATCCACTTTGAACTACACCACCGACCACATGAAATGTGGGTCCTAGATCATTCACAAAGGCATCGTGTGCTTAGAAGAAAATGTGCGATTTGTATGGGTTCTTTGCCGACGTTTCTTTTCACATTTGCATGTTTAAACTCCAACCACTGCAAAAAGCGGCTCGATCAACGATCTCCGCCGATCCAAAATATCCTTTCAAAAATCCAAATATTACGTGTTTTCCACAACCACCAAAGTATATAAAGCGAGAGTTGTATACGGTCTTGGGAAACACTACTCTTGTCTAATTCGCAAACATCATACCACCAGCGTTTGATAGAAAAAGAATCCCTGAGAGATTGCTCCACCGGGGCTAATTTCACACTGTTGTTTTGGCTCTGTTGCATTGGAAAAATAAGTGAGCCAAAGTTTCTTCCTTAAAACCGCATCTTTTGGGCAAATTTCTCGAGCATGGAATATTCCTCCTCTTGAGTTGATCGGCAGTTGGGAGAGAATTATGCGCAGCATCTCCATAAGAAGTGTTTAAGTTTGCCTTTAATTCTCAAAGTCCAACATCCATTCCATAGGGCTCTCAATTTTTGACCCCTCACTAGCTTCGGGCTTGTCCATCTTGAGCTTGGCAAGGATAAGAGCTTTGTGGTTCGATTTCCGTGAAGTTTCCATGTCTCTCGAGATGCCAAGTCGGTCTATCTTTCCTCCATTAGGAACAATGGGTATCTCGCAAAATATGGTTAGCATCTTCCAAACAAAAAATATGAAAAACAAGATCTCTATCCCACCCATTCCTCTCGGAGTTAAATAACTCGTACACCCATAAAACATCGAGGCCCCTCGTGTTATTAGGGGAGGAGAAAAGTGATTCATCATGGGGATCAGGGATTCCCAAACTCTAATGGATTTCCGTCACCCACTTTGTATCTAATACCCAAAGAGAGAGTATGTTTAGCTTTAATCCAACATTTCCAAAGCCAAGAATCCCCACTTTTTGGCCTCTATGTTGAGAGACCCCCTTTTGGGAAATACTTGGACTTAAATTTACTAACAAGTAGATTGGGTTGAGTGACGATTCTCCAAAGTTGTTTTGCTAGAAGAGCATTATTGAAAAGGAAATATCTTGAAAGCCCACCCCTCCCACATCCTGGACAAAGTAAGCTTATCCCAAGCCACCCAATGAGTTTTGTGCTTATCATTACCCCCACCACCCCCCACCGGAAGGAAGTAGTGAGTTGACATATTTCTCTACAAATGGAAAGGGAAGCTTAAAACGGGACATAACATAGTTAGGAGACTATTGACCACAACTTTGATTAAGACCTCTTTACCTTGTGAGAGGAAAGTATTATTCCAACACAAAATTCTTTTTTAACATTTTCCAAAACATACTTGAAAACCTCTCTTTTGATTTGCCAATGACCATAGGGAGACCAAGGTATTTGGCACAGGGTCAAGAGAGATGCCTTTGAGGATAGAGCAAATTTCAAGCTTAAGAACTATGGGTATTTTTGCTAAAGAAAATCAAGACTTGTCTAAATTAACTTGTTGACCCAAGCAATACGAAGATCTATCCGAATGTTGTTTATCACATGATGGCCTGGTTCACATTAGCTTCACAAAAGATGATAGAGTCATCTGCAAAGAAAATGTGAGTGACCACTGGACCCTTACGGCAAATTTTGAGACCATGGAAGATAGTTTTTTTTGGGCTTGAAAGATTAAATTAGAAAGAGCTTGAAAGGATGATAAATAAATAAGACGAAAGGGGATCACCTTGTCTAATTCCTTTTGTGGGAGAAATAAAACCAGAAATCGACCATTCACATTGAAAGAGAAAGAGGAAGAATTAATACAAGATAATATCCAATTAATAAATACCCAGTCAAATCCCATCTTGCTCATAATCAATCCAAGAAATCTCCATTCCACTCTATCGTATGTTTTGGACATGTCAAGCTTAAGTGCCATGAAAGATTTCTTATTATTACGAAGACCATTAAGGTAATGAATGCATTCATGAGTGATTACCACATTGTCAATAATTTGCCTACCAGGAATAAAGGTTGATTGGTTCACACTAATGCAAGAGCTCAAAAGCAGATTTTAGTCTATTGGCAATGATTTTAGAAATAACTTTATAGGTCACATTGCAAAGACTAATAGGACGAAAATGACTCATACCAGTTTTGTGGGATTTTTAATCTTGGGGATGAGAGTAATAACCGCCCTCGATTAACACTCTTGAGCATCTTACCAAACACAAAAAGTTTTTTTCTGACTTCACACAACTTGACGAAATAATGGGCCAAAAGTTTTGGAAAAAGAGATGAGTCATACCATCCAAGCCGGTGCTTTATTCGGGTTGAGCTCGAATAGGGCTTTTTGATTTCTTGATCTCCACAGCTTGGTCAGATCATGATTCATTGAGGTAGAGATAGACCGAGAAATCCCATTAAGAATGCTCCAATCATGTGGGGGGTGAGATGAACGAACAAATTCTGGTAGTAGCAAGAGACCTCGGATTTAATAGCCTCGGGAGTATCATAGAAAGACCCATCGATTCTAACAAGCTTCTCAATGGTGTTCATCTTTCTTTTTTGAATGGTACGAGAATGGAAGAATTTGGAGTTTCGATCCCCTCCTTGAGCCAACTCAATCTAGCCTTTTGACTCCAATACATTTCCTCATCTTTATATGCTTGAGCCAACACTGATTTGAGACATGTCCATTCCTTCCAATTCTGCTGGTTTCTTGGCCTTTAAGAGAAGACATCCTTTCTTTGCATTTTCGATGATTTCAGCAGAGTTGGACTTCGCTTTTAGACCAATTAATAAGAGCAACTCTACAAAAGCTAATCTTCTTTTGAAATCGAAAAAGCGGGGATCCGCAAAACAGTTTACTCCAAGCGGAATTAATGACCTCGTCGATTCCATCCCAATTCAACCATCTTTTGTCAAAAGTAAACCGCGTTTAGTGCCATGATATTTTAGGCTAATAGTATCTAAAAGTAAGCAATGATCAAGATTGCTTCTCCACATGAGTGATTGAAGTATCGGGATATTTAAGGAGCCATTCGGAGACCCAAAGAATCTGCATCTAACCTTTCCTCCACGAAGCCTTCACCTTTCTCTCGTTATTAGCCCAAGTGAAGGGATGACCTTGAAACGCGATTTCCCCCATACCCATATTACCAATAAAATCTCTCAAACCCCGAAGGCTAGAGTTGCTCCCGATTCTTCCACCCTTTTTATCCTCTAAATCCGTCAAATCATTAAAGTCTCCCCCAATAATCCAAAAATCACCCCATTTAGTCTTGGCATTATTCAAAAAAGCCCCCGCTCCTTTCTCGATATTAAGATCTGTGCTAGCATAAATAAATATTACCCAAAGACTATGTTGTATTCCTTCAAAGTCCAATTCAACCTCCATACAAAATGAGAGAGAGAGGATTTGTTTGATTGTAATCTTTTCGGACCAAAGAGCTAAAAGGCCGCCACTTTGTCCAGAGGATCAACACAACTCCATCTATCTCTAAATTTTAACTTCTTACAAACCGTACTCACAAAATCTCTTTTTTTTGTTTCACTAAGGAAAATTAAATCGGGGAGATGGTGTCCGATAGACTCCTTCTTGGTGGAAAATTGTCGAGGTCCTCCCAATCCGCTACAATTCCACGCACATACCCTCATTGATCACTTTGGGCTCCATTATGGGTGCCGCTCCACCTTATTTAGATAATTAAGGATATTGTCAACGTGTTCTTGAGTTTGGGTTTTTTGAGATCCTCTGTTATAGGCATATTCTCATCATCAATCATTTCAATAGTTCTCTTTTGCCCACATAAAGCTTGATTTAATATTCATGAAATCCGTTGACACAATATCGAAGGTCCAACTTCCTTCTTGGAATTCTTCCGCCCCCTTTGCATTTTTAGCCTTTGCATTTTGAATCTGTACCATTAGATCAATTTCTTTCGGGGGACCACCATTTCGATGGCTTTAACTCGATATCTACTAATTCCCGATTTTCAATTCTCAATGTATTTCGACTTTTGCAATTTGAAAGAGTGCGTGTGTCATGTATTAATTATTCAAATTACAAATTGGCATGTTTGGTTTTATTTGTGGATGAGTACACATGGTTCAATTGGCTACCGAAATTGTAAAACTTGGTGCCGTTTTTTTCGGTACCCTAAAAGTCGGACCGATTTTTTTGGTCGGGGTCGGGTACTCTTTGTTCGCCGTATTTTTAGCTTCACCGCAAAGTGTACGGTATATTTTATAGAATAAGGTAAGCAAGGTCGTATCCACGGAGACTAATAAATTTATGCGCTAAGTATTGTACTAAGATAATCTTATTTTTATTTAGACGATCGAAATTTGATAATTGTTGTAGAAGTAAGACAAGATTAACTACAAAAACACAAGATACTAAGAATAAGTGGAATTATCAAGGAATGAAATGGATTCCCGGGTTATGGTTTCAATTAATATTCCTCTCGTTGTCCAGTTAAAAAAGTCAAAGTTATTATCACGACACCTATAGCTATAAGACGATCACAATGGTATTTTATCCTCCTCTCGAGATGTATATAAAGTGTAGATTGAAATATATATGCTAGTATCTCTACTAAACATAAGATACACAACTCCCAAATGCACAAAAGATCATATATCCTCACAAATTTTCACAAACCTCTCGATTATGCAAATATTCATGTCAAATACTCAAGATCTAATATTGAAACTCATCTCTCGAATTATGAATCAATATATCAAACATGCTAAATCATTGGCCAAATGATAAAACAAGAATAAGAACAAAGTACTCAAATAGGCTTCAAGACAATAACTTCAATTAAGATTAAAACATTCAACAAGAGTTCAATTAATCTACTTCCAAAACCCGGAAATCACAAGAAGTTTAGCTACTCATTACAAATAAACAACCCATAGACAAATTGTTCATATTCATGACAAGCTAAAATGAAAGATTAAAGCACAAAGAATGAGAAAACTTAGGGAAATGGATAATCTCTCGATTGATCTTCAATCCTCAAGCTTCGATTCGACCCGATTCTTCCCTTGGTTCTTCCTTGATGAAGTTGATGTATTTCTTGTGTTCTTGGGTGTATTCCCAGCCTTTCCTTCCTCCCCTAGATCAAGACTCCCATCTTCCCTTTATAGCCCCTCAAAAGTTCAAGAAAAAGGTGTAGCTAAACTCTTGTGATTTCCGGGTTTTGGAAGTAGATTAATGAACTCTTGTTGGATGTTTTAATCTTGGTTGAAGTTATTATCTTGAAGCCTATTTGAGTACTTTGAACTTATTCTTGTTTTATCACTTGGCCAATGATTTAACATGTTTGATATATTGATTCATAATTCGAGAGATGAGTTTCAATATTAGATCTTGAGTACTTGACACGAATATTTGCATGAATCGAGAGGTTTGTGAGGACATTTGATTTTTGTGCATTTGGGAGTTGTATATCTATGTTGAGTAGAGATGCTAGCATAGATATTTCAATCTACATTTTATATGCATCTCGAGAGGAGGATAAAATAGCTTTGTGATCGTCTTATAGGAATATTGATAATAACGCGTGGCTTGATTAAACCAGGACAACAAGAGGATTATTAATCGAAACCTTAACTCGAAATCCATTACATCATCTTGATACTTCTTTCATTTGTGTTATTTTATTCTTGTGTTTTAGTGATTTAAATTGTCTTAATCTCAAAACAACAACCATCAAATATTGATCGTCTAAATAAAAGTAAAACTATTTTGGCTCAATACTTAGCTTTATTGATTTATTAGTCTCGTGGATACGACCTTTTGCCCTATTCGATAACGTACACCGTACACTTGCGGTGAAGCTAAAAATATAGGCGAACAAGTTTTTGGCACCGTTGTCTTGGGACTAATACAATTTATGGTGCTAATATTGCGATGATTTAATTATTCTTAATTTAGATATTTTTTTTAATTTTATTTATTTTGTTTTAGTGTGACTTGAACTCCACATTATTTGACTTGTTTCTTCTAGTTTGTCCAGGTAGTGCATGAACACGCGCTACAGGCGGGGGACTTAATACCGCTCATACAGGAAGTTGAAGCTTTCGCGAGGAGAATCGATCTTTACCACTAGGAGTGAAAGACAACACAATCCGATAATGGGGATTTGAATGAGTTACCAATACCGCCAAACAATGGTGGAAACGAGTTACCGATCCGGTTCAACATCAAGCCATTCGTGATTACTTTCGACCACAAACGAATCGTAATTACGGTGGTATTGCCCATATTCCTATCAATGCCAACAACTTGAACTCAAACCGCACTAATCAATATGGTGCAATGAGAATCGATTTTGGGGGTTCGCAACCGAAGATCCTAACTCTCACCTTGCGCATTTTATCCAAATATGCAATACGATCAAAATGAACGGAGTCTCGGATGACGCGATAAGATCTGCCTTTATTCCCATTCTCTCTTTAAGGGATAAGGCGAGAAATTGGTTGGGTACTTTGACGCAAAGCGGTGTAAGCACATGGGACGGCTAAGCCAAAAATTCTTGTTTAAATTCTTTCCACCGAGCAAAACTTTGCAGCTCAAAAAGCGAGATTACTCAATTCCGACGGATTCGACTCGAGCCTTTGTACGAGGCTTGGGAAAGATTTAGGGATTTGTTAAGAAGATGTCCACAACACGGCTTTAGGAGGATCAACAACTATGTTTTTTTACAATGGTTTAATGGGGCAAACGAGGGCCTTTGTTGATGCCGCACGGGAGGAGCATTGTTGGCAAGGTTTCCACAAGATGCCTTAAATCTTCTTGAGGAAATGGCCATGAGCGATTACCAATGGCCATCCGAAAGATCTAATGTACAACGAGTAGCGAAATCTCATATTCGGACCCTATCAAAACATTGTTGGCACAAGTAGCGGCTTTGACAACTCAATTGAGTGTATTCACGAAGGGGGCGGAAGCATGTCACGAGACGGGTAGTGAAGCTCTTCTATATCCGATGGAAGAGGTAAATTATGTGAATAACCTAGGAATTTGAGTAATTTCGAGAATAATTCAAACCCAACGCACTACCATCCAGGGTTGAGAAATCATGAAAAATTTTCCTATGCAAATACAAAGAATGTGTTACAACCTCCACCGGGATTTAATGCTTCAAGTGGAGGCGGTAATGGAGAAGGCAAATCGTCGTTGGAAGATGCTCTCACCTCTTTCATAAATCAATCTAATGCTTTCATGAATGACACGAGGAGCGCCTCGCTAAGCAAGATCTTCGGATGGATAAGTTAGAACAACAAGTGACAAGCTCGATAAAGAATCCGGAGAATCAAATGGGTCATTTGGCTACAATTGTGGGTGGTCAACATCAAAGGTCAATTTCGAGTAATACGGAAATGAATCCTGAGAACAATGCAAAGCAATTCGTTCTGGCGGTACGGCATATGAGGGGCCTAAAGAAAATGCTGGGAGTCCGAAAGCTTCGGATGAAGCATCTAGGTCGGAGCAGGAGAATCCGTGATGAAGGATGATATAGAAGAAAATAGGAAAGAAGAGAACAAAGAAGCGAGAACAAACAGGGGTTGAAAAGCAAAAATCATCATCTAGCTCAAACATATCTAAGTTGCCTATATCTCTTCCTTTCTCAAAGATTTCAAAAGAAAAGGCTTGATGATCAATTTGCCAAATTCCTTGATATATTTAAGAAATTGCACATTAACATTCCTTTTGCATACGCACTAGACAGATCCGAACTATGCGAAATTTTTTAAGGATGTTATACCAAAAAAGCGGAAGATGACAAGCTTTGAAACAAAGTGAATTTGAGGAAGAATGTAGTGCAATTATCCAAAGGAAGCTACCACAAAAACTTAAAGATCCGGGGAGTTTCACTATCCCTTGTGCTATTGGTGGTAATTTCTTTAATAAAGCGTTATATGATTTAGGGGCAAGTATTAATTTGATGCCTTTGTCCATTTTCGTGAATCTTGGATTAGCGGCGTAAAACCAACTACGGTGACATTGCAACTTGCGGACCGATCACTTACGTATCCAAGAGGAATTATTGAAGACGTCTTGGTAAAAGTTGATAAATTTATATTCCCGTGGATTTCTTGGTATTAGATATGGAAGAAGATCGAGACGCTCCACCGATACTTGGGCGCCCTTTCTTAGCAACATGGTAAGGCCTTAATAGACGTGCAAAAGGTGAGCTCACATTACGTGTTAATGATGAGCATGTTTTATTTTCTATATATAAAGGCAATGAAATTCCATGATTTAAGAGAGTTGTAAATTTTTGGATATAGTTAGTTCATGCATTGAGGATTATGTTGATCATACATTGTCTAGATGATTTGGAATTTGGTCTAACCCACTCGTGCTCAATGTCGAGTGTTGTACTTGATTTTGATAACCAAGATTTGTACGACTATGTTTGTGCCTTAGATCATATACGGGGAACTACCTAATAGTGCACGAGCGAGAACGCAAGGATCGAAATAAAGTCGAGCTCTCGAAGAGCGCCGCGACCCGTCGCGCAGCGCATGGTCAGCCCGTGCGTGATGCGAGATAGATGGCTGAGCTCTCTCAAGAGCGCACGACCCGTGCTTGCGCAGCGCATGGTCACCCGTGCGTGATCTTTGAAATACCAACACCGACTCGGAACTCAAGTAATTACGAACACCTCAAATATGCATTCCTTGGAGCAAATAACGCAAATCCGTAATCGTTTTGCTCTTCTCACTCATACTCAACTTGATAAACTGTTAAGGGTTTTACGAAAACATAAGTCGGCACTAGGATGGTCTATAATCGATTTAAAAGGCATAAGTCCATCCGTTGTGATGCATAAAATTCGGATGGAAGATGTTTATAAACCATCATTGCAAAACCAAAGACGACTAAACCCTATTATGCAAGATGTGGTTAGGAAGAAAGTGTTAAAATGGTTGGATGCGGTATCATTTATGCGATATCGATAAGCTCATGGGTGAGTCCGGTACAAGTGGTACCGAAAAAGGGGAATAACAGTGGTAAAAAATGAAAATGAGGAACAAATTGCTACTAGAATTGTTCTAGGGTGGCGAATATGTATTGATTATAGAACACTTAATGATGCCACTCGAAAAGACCACTCCCCCTCCCCTTTATCGATATGATGTTGGATCGTCTTGCAGGTTATGATTATTATTGCTTTTTAGATGGTTATTAGGATACAATCAAATCATGATTGCGTAGGAAGACAAGAGAAAATAACATTTACATGTCCGTATGGCACATTTGCATTTCGTCGCATGCCATTTGGTTTATGTAATGCACCGCTACTTTCCAACGTTGTATGATGGCTATATTTCACAATCTTATTGAAAAAGTTATGGAGGTGTTTATGGGACGATTTCTCTCGTGTTCGGTGATTCTTTTGATAATTGTCTACACAATCTCTCCCTAGTTTTGCAAATGATGTGAAGAGACCAATCTAGTACTAAATTGGGAAAAGTGCCATTTTATGGTACGCGATAGCATTGTACTTGGTCATCGAGTCTCTTCTCGCGGGTTTGGAAGTTGATCGGGCAAAAATTATAGCAATTGAGAAGTTACCACCTCCTACAAACGAGAAAGCCATTCGGAGCTTCTTAGGCCATGCCGGATTTTTCTGAAGGTTTATCCGTGACTTTTCTAAAATTTCTAAGCCCTTTGAGCCAATTGCTAGAAAAAGATGTTGCTTTCATTTTTTCCAATGAATGTTTGCGGGCGTTCAAAGCGTTGAAGACAAAGGTAATCGCACTATACTCGTTGCCCAGATTGGAGTCAACCATTTGAGCTAATGTGTGATGCAAGCGATTATGCGGTTAAATGCATTCTCGATCAAAAGAGGGAAAAATTATTCCGATCCATCTACTATGCAAGTCGAGCGTTGGGCCAAAGGTGCTCATGTAATTATACCACAACCAAAAAAGAAATGTTGGCGATTGTTTTCAGATTCGATAAATTCGATCTTACTTGATCGGGACAAAGCGACAGTACACCGACCATGCGGCTATCAAATACTTTTTTGACAAGAAGGATGCAAAACCGAGGTTGATTCGATGGATCTTATTATTGCAAGAGTTTGATGTGGAAATTAAGAGGAAGGGATGCGAGAACGTGGTAGCGGACCATCTGTCTCGATTAGAAAATCAAGAGGAGCAAAAGGAAGTACGGGATAGATCAAGACTCCCATCTTCCCTTTATAGCCCCTCAAAAGTTCAAGAAAAAGGTGTAGCTAAACTCTTGTGATTTAGGGTTTTGGAAGTAGATTAATGAACTCTTGTTGGATGTTTTAATCTTGGTTGAAGTTATTATCTTGAAGCCTATTTGAGTACTTTGAACTTATTCTTGTTTTATCACTTGGCCAATGATTTAACATGTTTGATATATTGATTCATAATTCGAGAGATGAGTTTCAATATTAGATCTTGAGTACTTGACACGAATATTTGCATGAATCGAGAGGTTTGTGAGGACATTTGATCTTTTGTGCATTTGGGAGTTGTATATCCTATGTTGAGTAGAGATCTTAGCATAGATATTTCAATCTACATTTTATATGCATCTCGAGAGGAGGATAAAATAGCTTTATGATCGTCTTATAGGAATATTGATAATAACGTGGCTTGATTAAACCAGGACAACAAGAGGATTATTAATCGAAACCTTAACTCGGAAATCCATTACATCATCTTGATACTTCTTTCATTTGTGTTATTTTATTCTTGTGTTTTAGTGATTTAAATTGTATTAATCTCAAAACAACAACCATCAAATATTGATCGTCTAAATAAAAGTAAAACTATCTTCGCTCAATACTTAGCTTTATTGATTTATTAGTCTCGTGGATACGACCTTGTCGCCCTATTCGATAACGTACACCGTACACTTGCGGTGAAGCTAAAAATATAGGCGAACAACGACAAGTTTGAGCGCAAAAAGCCTCATGTCAATATCGCATTACCATTGGCCCGCGTCGACCACGGCAAAACCACTCTCACCGCCGCCCTAACCATGGCCCTAGCCTCTCGGAAACTCACCCCCAAAAAGACGACGAAATTGACGCTGCCGCCCTTGAAGAGAGAGAGTCGTGGTATCACCATTAACACAACCCACCGTTGAGTACGAGACTAAAAACCACCATTAAGCCCACGTCGATTGCTTCCCGCACGCGGATTACGTTAAGAACATGATTGTTGGTGTTGCGCAAATGGACGAAGCAATTTTGGTGGTAAAAGTAAAGGGATGGGAGAAGTTTAGGACCGGATGTGGTAGATTAGTGATAGAGTGGTATTTTTGTCTTTTTTTTTCAAAAATCGGGGTATTTTGTGGTATTTCCTCATTCTAATTTTTATTGAGAGTGACGATATTTGGTAAACTAATGATGGGCCATAATTCGAATAGGGTCAAATAACTCCAACCATAGAAAATGTCAGATGATGGGGCAAAAGATAAATAAAAAGCTCAATATAATTTTTTTATAGTACAATGGGGGACTTGGGGAGGGGACACACGCACTCAGCACTCGTATGAGATCGAACCCGGGTCATTCACCCTTACAACATATGTCTCAACCACTAGAGCACAAGATTGATCTCAGCTCAATATAATTAATTCTATGGGTAATTCTTATTATATCTTTAATTTGAATAATAATACTTAAATTATGTCGTTAAGGTCCTGAAGCCAAAAAGTCCACGTACCCACATATGCACCTATAAGTCTGGGATTCTCATTATTGAACAGTACACAATTCAATCAACAATTATTTTTTTTTTCAAACGATAGAAATATATTCATTACTCAAATAAACTTACACGCTAATGTGGCAAATGGCCACCTTGAACACAAATACATTGATACATGTCAGGGGAGAACTTCGTCACGAGAGGTAAAACCACCGTAATCGAGGGAGCAAAATAAGAAACTACTAAAAACAAATAAAAACTAAGAACTCCAAAGGAAACTAAACCACATCCGAAAGGAAGAGTAAGGCACTCATGAGAGACTACCCAACTCGAACAAATCGGGCACGAGCTACTACACGCACCGCAAACTCGAAATTACCGACCGCTACGAGTTTCGCAAATCAACCAGGTAAAAAAGGCAAAAAAAAATAGAAAAAAATAGAAAAATCGAAAAAAAAAGGAAAAGAAAAATGCCTCTCCTCACCCGATCTTCAACCGCAACCGGCAACCCATCACCTACCCGACTCAACTCTTCTCTTTGTAGCTCCGACCTTCGACTTGCCTCCACTCTCGATCGGAAAAACCGATCACCTCCTCCAGGATAACATGAGGATATACCTTCATTGGCTCCATCATGAAACATGGTTGGGGAGAGGAGGGGATAAGGAAGGAGGAGGAGGAGGGAGGAGGAGGAGGAAGGGGAAGGGGGAGGCTGTTTGGGATGGGGAGGGAGGGGGGAAGAGTTAAAAGTTTTAGGGTTTTTAGAGAGTGGGAGAAAAAAAAAAAAAAAGAGGTAGTGAGAGAAAGAAAATCAACAATTACTAACTCTCAAATTTTCGACTTATTGTTTACTTGTTCAGATTGAGCAGCGTTGAAGAGTCTTCGTCGGGTCAAACCCCGAGAAACCTTTTGTGACAACTTGTGACCCAATCAAGAGTTGAGTTGAGATGAGTACTTCAAATTGGAGTAATATCACATTATTTTGCGTTTTGCCTCATGAGTCAAACATTCAGAAAGAGGCTGATGGTGATGGGTAACATCGTTTTTGCTCCTATTTTGCTGCACATCAGATTACTACTTTCGTCACTGCCGTCACACTTAGGGTGTTAGCACATTATCCAAACTGCTGCTTCAATGTACCATCACATTTCACATGTATTCCAGCATTTCAAACTTGATTATTGCAATTACTATTGGGACATAACTTTGAAGGGCCATTCTTGTTTTTCGGATCACGTACCGGAAAATGTTGAAATAATGTGCAGCAAAACAAAAGGATGAAATTCTCCAACACGTTGATATGAATACACCTGGCAAAGCTGCTAGGGAAATTTTCCTTCCTTTTTTTTTTTTTTGAGGGGAATTTTCGTATTATTTTCGGCTCTCCTAGAAACGCAATCGACTATATCAAATAGGATGATTTACAATTACAAGAAGTGGGGAAAGTGAAAGTATACACCATGCGGTAAAATCCTAAACTGCCAACTGAAAATCAAAGATAGAAAATGAAATAGCATATGATAGCAAGTCAATGATACTTCACAGCATCAGGTATTAATTAATCATTAGCTGATCAAATGCACATGAAGTCAACACATTTATATATTCCTGTATGTAAGCAGATTTCTGTATATTATCATGATCATTTTACAGGAACACTAGGAAACTATGGAGATCCTAAGCACGCTGCCAATTTACCGGAAGATTTTTCTGAATAAGCAAAAAGAATAAATAAAGAATGAAAAAATTTGTCGTAGTCGTTATCCGGGACATTTATCAGAGTGGTACATCCCTAACACACTTCGCTGGATCGGAAAGAAGCTCGTGACTAATTGGCCTCAAGCCTTTTTGGACCATTGTTTAACAATGGCCACTTCAAGCAACCTCACCTGCAAAGATTTTGTTTTGTCAAATAAGCATGTCCTGAATAAAAGGCTTTGGGAAGTGAAGTAAAATATAAAGCTGTAAATTAGTAATCAGTTGAACAATTGCACAGGATAGAGCAGACGGCCATTTAAGCTGCCAAAACTCTGTCAAGTGAATCCAGTGTTCAAGTTAAATTTCTTCGTTTTTCTATTTCTCATTTTCTATTAACTCTGTAGCAAATCCAGGTGCAGAGAAAACATATGATTGAGCGAACACATTCAAACCAATCTTTGACTCTTTACAAGAGTGTAAAAAATGAACTTAAAAGGGGGGGGGAACTCAATTTATAACTTCCATCTGCATGTGAGAAACGTCATTTGAGGTCAGCAAAGGGAATTATTTGGGAGAAAGCAAGGAGCAGCTTCTTATTTCTTAGAACCGTGCTTATGAAACCTGCACAATAACTTAATCTAAACTGCTATTATATATTTAATTGCTTGGTAAACGAACAAACGGATTCTTGCTCAAATAAAGACCATATCATATGATGAAAATATAAAAATTGTTCATATCTCTGCTTATCCCTTTAGTTTTGTTGAAGCCATTCTCAAAACAGACAGAGATAAAGGGTTTATAGAGGCAACTAGGGATGTCAATGGGTGCAGAAGGTGGGGATCGTGCCATACACAAGCTTTTTGGTGTGAGTGAGATCAAGCAAAGAAAATGAGTCCATGAGGTAGTTGGCAATTGGCAGGCTTTCTACAACTTTCAACCTTGGCAGATGCAATGAGTTACAACATGACTCAACCTGCCCGAACCCAATATCACAACTCCCCTCCAGCCAAGAAAAGAAAAGATAAGATAAAACAAAATAAGAATCCCTGACCAGCTGGCACAAATAAAGTACTTGCTAAAAAATTTCTCTATTATAAACCAATAGTTATACCTGTAAAAACGTACAGAAACATCCTAACTTAAAACTTTACTTCTTTTTTTACTCAATCTAACCCAGTATATTAAGTTTCATTCAGTCGGATTTGTATTTCCCTCACAGCAAGTGCAGGGTGGATGTGCTGGCTATGGTAATTATAGGCAAATCTAATGGTTAGCCAAACAAAGCTTGTCGTCATTCCTAGAGTCAACTTAGATAAAGGTTCCGTTATATATCATCATGTCACTAACTCACTGGTGGTAAATTTAATGTAATTAAAAAGATTCATTTTCAAGCTTCCAGTAATACTAAACCTTTTAAGCATTTGCAATGACCTCCAATATTTTCTCGTCTACTCTTTCCGAAATAATCAAAAACTACTATACAAATATATTAATTTAAATGATAAAGCATCAGCAATGCAACATAAAAGAGTTGAAAAATGCTCCGAGAGCATCCAAATTGTTAAGTTCGACTTGTACCAAAGTCTGGGAACAAAGTAAAATATCAAACATACTTTCCCAGCCATTCTTGAACCAAAGAAGAGCGTATTACACTTGCAAACAACTAGGGTTCTTAGGCAGCAAAAACAAGAAAATAAATCAAATTGACCAACCTGCCTAACAATCAAAGGCTCCTCTGCAAGACTCAATGGTTCAGTCAGTATCGTGAAAAATCCGTTTCTGTTTCCATAAACAATATCCGTGAAGGGACGATCACCCACCTAGCATTTTCATAGCCAGTATATTATGCGCTGAAACCCCAATTCCGGGAAAAGTAAAAACCTGTAATGAAATAAATATAAAACAATCACCACACAGGCTCTTACCATAATTAGTCTAGAGGATTTACAACCAAAGTGCTTTTCAATTTCTTCAGCTGTTCCAGCCGGCTTCTTCACCTCTACAGCAACCAAACAAACAATGTTAACGATAACCATTGAATGGTCTAAGCATTACCTAAAATATAATTTCATTTATCCAAAACATCAAATGCTGATCCGCATACATAATACGCAAAATTCATATAAAAATTGAAGATTTTCAAGTGATGAAACAAAACTTACTGTGCCGTATCACTTTGATTCCAATTGCCTCCTCAAGAGCTGCAGCTTTTCTACCATCAGGGTCATACTCGTACAATCCTAAAAATTTCATAACATCAGCAATTCACTGAAACAAACACAATACACACAGCTAAAAAAGAAACTTAACCCAAATGGGTTTCATTAAAATTACCCGCAGAGTTACTGAACACTGCGATATTACTTCAAATAAAGATTTACACAGTTCCACAGACGATTCAAGGGGCGCCCACAAGCTCAAAGAGTAAGGAACAGTGATAGTATTGTCCTTGTCAAACACAACGCCTTCAAACCCTCTATTTTTCAGCTGGGCCCAATCAATATGCCTTATATCAGGCACGGTAACATGCGGGAGCGCCAATTGCTTGTCTTTGGACAAAATCCCGACGGAGGAAGCGATGCCTTCCAGATTAATTCTCTGTCCCAATGCGGCTTTCAGATCAGCCCACCTCATGTTCGATGAAAAGCCAGACGAGTTATCTACACCAAATCCTCCCTCTTTCTCACCTTCTCCAGATTGGGGTTCCGGGGTTTCAATAGAAGAGCAAAAATCTCGCAACAATTCGCTGTTTTCTTCAATTGGGTATGGAGTGTCTTCTGGGTAACGATGATTCTGTTCCTTTTCTTGTTCTTTGCTGCAACTGTGTGCGGCAGTGAGTGTGAGGATGCTATGATTCGTGCATTGGGACTTACGGCGTTTCGAATTGAGTGTAATCTTGCTGGGAAGATGGAGATGGTGGGAGAAGAGATGATTAGGAACAGGATAATAGTAGCAAGTGTGCCATGAAGCAATCGAAGTAGTTTGCATATTCAGATTAACATAGATTTTGAATACTTATATAATTTGTCCAAGAAAAATGTGAAGATGGCTAATTTAGTTTAGAGTTTAGCTGTAAAGTGCAAAGGGTTTTCTTCTGTTTAGCAAATGGAACGTGAGGCCAAAATCCAAGGCCATAGCCGAACTGTCGATATCAGGGAAGCATGTGAATGCCCGTCATGGCCTGCTTTTGAAGTCCATTGGGCCTTTCGAATCTGAATTTGAGGCTTTCGTTTTGCGGGCACAGAATTTTAACTAAGGAAATTACAAAATATGCCCCTTCTTTTTTTTTTCCTTTTTTTTTCTGTAAAAAAGTGATGTCTACACCTAGGGCAAGTTTGGGGAGTTGGATTAGGGCCACTAGGCCTGAAAAACTACATATAATCCTAGTGGTTCAATGGTTTGGAGAGGGGGAGGTTGTGTCATTGAATTTGTTTGTTTAAGTTTTTTGATAGTGTAGATGGCTAGATATAGGGATGGCAAAATGATCTGCCCTGATGGGTACCTGCCCCGGTCTATTATCTCCGCTCTGTGGGTACCAGCCCCGCCCGCCCCGCCCAAAAAAATTCAACACGGAGCGATCCACCTCGCCCCGCGACCCATGTTGGGTCGCTCGCCCGCCCCATTGCCATCCCTAGCTCACTGAAGTTAAAAGGGTTGGCCCTAGCGGGTTTAAGCCAACCCCAGCGGATGTCGAACTAAAGGTTTTTGAGATAAATTAACCGGTTTAAATGGATCGACAAACGAACCTAACCTTAATTATATTGAGCTTGGGCTATAAGTCAAAATTTTTAAATTTATACATTTTAAACGGAACATATATAATATTTAACATTTAAAGTTGAGTATTCGTTAGAAAAATGTCATGCATAATTGATAATTATATTGCATTAATGAAATTATAATATTTAAATATTTTAAGATCTAATTTAAAAATAAATTTATAATGATAAAAGTTGAGCATTATATACCCAAAGAAAATTTAGTACTTTTCCTTATAACCAATTATATATACTTTTTAAAAAATATTTACACTTAGTTAGTTTTCACAAAAATAAAACCTTTAAATTTAAAAAAGTTTAGAATAATTAACTCTTAAATTATAGGTTTAGCATAGCATTTAAAACTAAAATTTATGTCCTAAAAATCTAATCAAACCTTGTGGCAATTTCTTATTTAGAATATAATTAAATCGAAAAGCTAAATTAAGTAATGGATGAAACAAATAAAAAAAAATTGTCGAGAAACATAACTTGTTTGATAAAGATAAAGACTTACAAATGTGAGAGACCGGAATTTAAAAATATTTACTAGTAAGAAGTTATAAAAATAGATATAGAATATTACAATTATATTTGTATTCATTTTGAAAAAAATGATGAGCTAGTGGGCTATAGCCCAGTTAACCTGTGGACTACCTTAATTGCTCGAGACTAAATGATTTGGACCAAAAATTTGAATTTAAACGAATTCAAAATAATTTGACTAAGTGCAAAAGTTTGATCCCCATATATAAGAATCATGATACATTATATTCCTAAAAACTAAAGTACAATTGACAAAATCAGACGATTTGAATTGTTTTGTTGGGATGTGTTGGATTGATGTTAGGCGTTGATCTTTGTTATATCAAAGTCTTCACTGTTTTTAGACCATTTTTTCCGATGGATCTCTCGGGTTCTACTTGGAGGTTTTTGTTCTTGTTTTAAGAGGATTCTTGGTCGAGTTGACCACCCATCGTAAATTTTTTCGAGTTTAATGTTATGTTCTATCGTTTCAAAAACAAAAAAATTGACGTGACAACTGTTTTCTTACCTAAAAACTAAGTTTGACATTTCCATTATTTTATTTTATCATTTTGGTTTAAATGTAATTTAGAACACAGATTCTGAAAGCAAGATGTTGGCAAGATGATATAACCAAAATTAAATTAAGAAAGGAACAAGACTTGGTCGTATAGCAACAAGAATCAACTATGGTAGCAAGGTTCGATCGTGCCTTAATCAAATTTGGTTTCTGCCAATAGACAAACATAAATATTTAAAAAAAAAGAAGGTAACAAACATGCTAGACATAAATGGACCTCCACCAACAAAAATCAATTATCATGACCGCTTCAAATCTACAATTAACCCACGAGGAAATAGATAACAGTAACAAGGATTATATTTTCAACAAAAATAAGATCAAATGTATAGAATTTGTTAATTAAATTACATTATTTGACTATACCATCTGAAAATTAAATGAAACCATAATAGTCAAAGCTAATATATAGCAATTAATGCTCAAATGTAGTAGGCTATTTGCACTAATTCTTGAAAACATTAATTAATTAAGAAATTTTAGCATCCTCACCTATAGGGTTTAGACTAATTACCATCCTCCCAAATGAGATGCAAATTAGTTATCTCATCTCTGTAATTTTTTTAAATTTAAATTGTAAGGAGATCTTAAATATGAATATGGAATGATAATTGATAGTTCTAAAGTTACAATGCCTTCCAAGAATAGGGATGATAATTCCGACCCAACCCCGTGTTCTGTGGCGGGGCGGGACGGGGCCCGCATCATCCCTAATTTTTATTTTTAAATATATTTAATTTATATTTTGCATATATAATATATATTAAAATATAATTTTTATGTATTCTAATTATATTATATTTAACATGTATAAATTGATAATAACAATTTTTATAAAGAATATTTTTTAAATTTTTTTTTTGTATTTAGTGTGATCTAGACGTGGACGGGGCTGGATCTTTAAATACTCAATCCGACCCGCCCAATTGCATCACTATCCAAGAAACCCAACTAAACCAAATAAAAAGAAAACGAAAACGAAACAATTGGCAAAGCATAAATTGAAAAAGAAAATGTTATGTGGAATTAAGGAAATTAATTTAAAAGTAAGAAAAAAACGCGGCTAAGGGAAACAATTAAAATCTTATGTATGTTGTAAAAACAAATTTTCCCTCTCAACGGCCAAAAATCAGAGGTGCTATATATGAATTAAATAAAATTTATCCCTTACCAACACAATCTACAAAGGTAAAACAAATTCCAGCTGTTTGCAGCTGTTAATTCCTATGGAGAAGTCAACTATGTCCTTCACAGTCATCCTCCCATGATTTCCTATGTCACTATATATACACCTCTCCTAAGAACAATTTTCAAACATCACAAACATTCAAATTCATTATATTCCTCTCTCCAAAATCAACAAAAAAAAAAGGGTTAATATTGTTTCATGGAGTCTTTTGTGAGGGCTACAGAAATGTTAAAAGTCTTAGTAGTAATGGCCTTCCTCTTGGTTGCCTCATCAGCTGGTAATTTCAACCAAGACGCGACCATAACTTGGGGTGGTCCTCGTGCTCAGATACAAAACAACGGACAGATTCTTTCGTTGTCGCTGGACAACACTTCTGGCTCGGGTTTTGAATCTAAGAATCAATTTTTGTATGCGAGGTTTGACATGCAGCTCAAGCTTGTACCCGGAAACTCAGCCGGAACAGTCACAACATTTTTCGTAAGCTCGAAAGAAATATAATTGTTATGCACATATATTACAAAAATATTTTATTGCATCTTCTATTTCATTGCATCGATCATCAATCTCGCTTTAAAATTTTATTGCAATAGGCTAGGGTACTTTGTAATAAATGATATGATACATTTTTTGGGGGTTTATATAACTAATTATTGGTGATTATGTACAAATATTGCAGTTGGCGTCACAAGGACCAGGGCATGATGAGGTTGATTTCGAGTTCTTGGGAAATTCTTCGGGGCAGCCATATACGGTGCACACGAATATTTATACCAAAGGAGTTGGCAACAGGAGGAGCAGCGATTCGCCTTTGGTTCGACCCGACGGCCGCATTCCATACTTACTCCATTGTTTGGAACTCGCAACACATAATGTAAGGCGTCATATATTTGATTAATCTGTTAGGCTTCATTTGGATTGATGGATTTAAATATAAAAACTTCAAATGTATAATTAATAACAAATTCATTGAACTTGTTTGGATACAATGAATTCCAAATTATTGAACTCCTAATTTGAACTATTTTTTGAGTCACGATTTCATACCCTTTCCCCAATCAATCCAAATCCTTCGATCTAAATGCGTTGTTCGGGATATATATATATATATACATATATCCTCAAACCTTGCTCATTTTCTTTTGGACATTTCTTAAAAATCGGACCAAACCGACTGGTCAAACTGGTTGATCAAACGGATTATGACGGTCGGCCCCGTCCGAGCAACCCAATAAATAACAATTTTTGCGGTTGAACCGATAGCCAAAATCCTGTTTTGGGGTTTGATTTTCATTTCTAAAATTTCAATCTTCGATAATAAATTAAGGGATAATTACAAAAACTACATCGGAGGTTTGAGCTAATAACAAAAAAATCAAATGTTTAAAAAAATTACAAAATTCCCCTTGACGTTTGACTGTATTACACTTTACTCTCTTTATAAGGAAAAACATTTCAAATACCCCTTTACAATTGTAAAAATATTACAATAATTCCTTACATTTGAGACACAATCAAACCTGTAAGTTTTTTTTTTTGTGTAATTTTGTAAATTCTCTCGGTTTTTATAACAACTCCAAACTCAGGGGTAGTTTTGTAATTACCCCATAAATTAACTATGGAGATCCTAAAATGTGCTCTTTTCTTTCATGCAGCTACATGGTGGACAACACCCCAATTAGGGTATTCAACAACTACGCAGCAAACGGAGTCCCATTCCCGACCAGCCAGCCGATGAAGATGCACGCCAGCTTGTGGAATGCCGACGACTGGGCAACGCAAGGCGGTCGGGTGAAGACGGACTGGACGAAGGCGCCTTTCACGGCCACTTACCGCGATATCAACATCAACGGCTGTATTGTGAATGGCACGTCCAACTCCTGTAACGGGGCCGTGAACAGCCAGGCATGGCAGACTCAGGGACTCGATGCCAATGCACGAAACCGAATCCGATGGGTTCAATCGAAATATATGATTTACAATTACTGCGATGATTTTAAAAGGTTTCCTATGGGTCGTCCTAAGGAATGCAGGCTCCCAAGGTTCTAGGCTACGGGCCATGGATATGATCATTGTTCAGCTGGTTTAAATTTCCTTTATTTATATATATATGTTCGTTTTTATTTATTTTTGTTTTCTGTTCTAATTGGCTTTTGGATTTAAAAAATAAGGAGGACCTGATTAGGTTGGGGAAGAAATTAAGCTGGGAAAATGATTCTTTGTTGTACGCAAACAATGAGAGGAGCTCAATTCCATTTGTTTTTCATTTCCTTCTGTTGTTTATTTACTTTGTAATACCCATGGTTGAATATACATGAATTCTGATTATTACATATATACTTATTGAGGTTGTTAAATATCTATATCCCCCTCTAAAAGAAAATTGTCGTAGGGTTAGTTTTCCATTAACACCTATTGTTGTACCACAGAAATATTAGTATTTAATTATAATAAATCATAATAAAGTTAGATTAATGGTCCCTATCTAATATTTACCACTAGAAAAGAAAAAAAAAATCAAAGTCTGATTAATGTTCGATAATTTTAGTCAAATGACAGAAGTATCAACAATATCAAAAAAAAATGTATTTATATTATTAATTGATCACGAAAAATTATATATGTTTCCTTAATAATAATATTTATAGTAACAAATTATTGACAAGAAATTCTGTTAAATGTGATATCCTACGGTTGTGTGAGAATTTTTTTTTTATGAATAATTGGGTTTATCATTAATTTTGAAAAACCAGGAAGGACGAGGCGTGATAAAATGATATCACAACCTAATCAAAATGTACTATGCACCTAGGCCCTAGCTAGACGGTCCAGTCTAGAAGAGTGCCCGACTGCCCGTTCAACATGACCTCCATGTATATTCACTGCATAATGTTAAGTACTGACTGATGACATAGATGGTGAAAACAAAGTAAGAAAATTCCTAAAAACAAGTAGGCTACTTTCAGTTAAACACAGGATTGCAAAATAGATAAAGTGATAATTGCTTTTTTTTGAGAGGAAAGTGATAATTGCTCGATATACACAAGTTGGTGATAAAAACTCTTTTTCATCATTTTTTCATAACAAACTCTTTTCTACACCAAACAAGTGTGGTTTTACTTTTTTACCCTTATTTTAACCCAACCCCATGGTTAACCCCAATCCTCTCTCTTCCCTCTCTCTTCAGCACAAAATACATTTTACCCCTTCAAAAAAAAGTGGAAATCACAAAAATTAAGGCCTTGTATGGTTGTGTTTTCAAAACCATTTTTCCACTTTCCAACTATTAGGAAAATGGGTTTATGTTTGTTTAAAAGTTTTCAATAGAAATAAAGTTATTTCCAGTTTTACTTTTTTTGGAAAATATTCTTTTGAAAACACAACCAAACAATTTTCAATCCCAATTACGCAAATCTAGGTAAAAATACACTACAATCACGCAAATCTATGTCAAAAATACATTTGAAAAATATAACCAAACATATTCTCATTTTCAAATAGAAATTGGACAACAAACCAAACATATTCTCAATTCTCACACGAAAATCAATAAAGTTTGAAAATTCATTTTTCAACACTAGAACCTGGAAAGTGGACTTGGAAATACATCCATACAAGCCTAAGGTGTTTTACGTCTGGTGTGTAACTCCCATGTCTCCAACATTGGAATTAATTGCTCAATATCTACTCTCATTATGGGGAATTTATTGCCCAACAAATACTTTTTCACATTTTGTGGTGTAACTCCCACATTTTCAAATCATTTTTTTCTTTATCCTTCTCACATATCCCTCTGTTTATGTCCGAGAAATCGTTTTAGGTATGTATTCTATATACTTATATGTGGACTTGTATTATCAAGGTTCAAATTTTTAGACATTATATGCTTATTTTAACTTAATAAATGTTTTAGTTTTCTTCTTTGGTTGTAAGTTTCGTGTTTGATATCATTTTTATGATTTTTGGTAATTATTGGATGAAAATACTCACTATATGACTTGAAATATAACATCACGGTATGGATATCAAAGAACGGTTCGGTTCACGGTATGGTAATAGTTCACGGTTAGTTTGATGATGTGGATATATGTGCAAAAGTTCACGATATAGGTTCACGTAAATAGGTTCACATTTTACGTTAACGGTATATATTCACGATATAATGTTCGATTTAATTTATTATACCGTGAAAACATATAATACCGTGATGTCTTATAATGTCGTGAAGTAAGCAATACCGTGAAAGTATATAGTACCGTGAATAGATTACCGTGAAGTTGATTAGTGAAGTGAATTTATATCGTGAACTCATATGTGTTGTGAATTTATAACGTGAACTCATGTGTATGTACCATGATTTGATTGAGTATGATAATCGTGAACTCATATGTACCGTGAATGTATGCAAACTGTGACAATAGAGATTACGGACATTTTCAAAGACATGTCTATTATTTAGACGATTGTGTTTTATTAATTGTTATTATATTTATTGCGGATGAATTGGCATAATTTGATAGTTCGATATGGTGGATATTGGCAAGGAATCGAATATGTCGGCGGAGAAGACGAGATAATAGCTATTCATGATGGGGATAATTGTTTTTCGGACCTCACAGAGACTGTGCACGATAGCGTGAAGGCCGATTTAGATACCGGGGGATATATTATTATCCATTCTCTTGTTGATATTGATGGAAAAGGTGTTCATCGTAAGAAGATTAGAAATGACCATGACGTGAGATGTCTTTTAGCCGTTGTTGACATGGCTATTGTGTTTGTTACTATTAAGAAGATGAATTCTGGATCTGGTAACACCCAGATAGCTCAAATTGGAGGAAATGTCTATAATAATTCTGGAGGGTTTGTTGAATTAATTAACTCTCAGATTAGGGAAAATTTTGTGGTTCCTACTTATATACAAGGCGGTAGACTTTCGCAAATTTCTCCGTTTGGATTTGGTAATTATACACAAGATAATAATGTTACAGACTTTAAAAAATGTTCAGATCCGAATCATGTCGAGCAGAATCCCATTGAGAAAAATCCATTGGAAGATATACAAAATTCGAATGAAAATTATGTTGACTGGGGTTTGAACGGCGACAGAAATGATGACTTGAGTGATAATGGCAACACTACTGGCGGTGGCGTTAAAGATTGTGAAGACGTCGTTGAAGAAGATGGTACTGACATTGAAAGTGATGATGAAGATTATGAGGAGACCGAACTTCAATATAATTTTTTCCAACAATTTTGCAAATGGCTTAGTGAGCGGGCGAATTGATTGGTATGAATTCGAACGATAGCGAGAACAACACAGTCAACATAGACCGCCCATTGATTTAAATGAAGAGATTGTAAATACGAACAATACCATAAATTATGCTCAACGTGGTTGGACAATTCCTGGTGCTCCGTTGGTTTCATCAAATTCGAGTTCATGAATCTATCTCAACAGATCCAACTCGGTGTGACATACCATGAAGAATCAAACACTATTGACCGTGACTTTATGTTGTGTCAAATCAATCTTCAAGGCATACCAATGAGCAACACTATACCATACAAGTGTATATCTCAGAGAATATAATTAGAGCAATTTGAATTTAATAATACAACATAGGGATCTAGATATATAAGCAAATGTGGTAATGAAATTCATTTTACGTGATTAGTATAATTTAACCAACCTGATCTAAATGTGACCATGGTACCATGCATCCCCATCCAAAGCGCGTATTGCCACGCACATGTGGGAGCAATAGATCAATATGTGATTGGTCAAGATCTTCACCATGTTCAAGGATATTGCATGTCATCGGGATCAAATCGATGGTGCTCTCTCCATATCTCTCGAACCAAATCCTACATAAGATTTAATTTTCATTTAATAATGTGAATGAATAATAGGCATTAATGTTTTTGGTACATAGGTTGATGCACTTACGCCAAACTCTAGGCCTAATACTAATGATCGCTTTGAAAGGGTAGGATGAACAATCACATTAACAAAGGCGGGATCTGTGTGGAGAATACGCAAATATGCATCGATATCTTGCAATTTGGTTTTTATAGTTAAAACAATAATTATAACGATGTATTATACAAATTCAACATTAAGCATGCTTATCGGATAATAAAACTTACATCGACGTGAGACATGTACCAACATCCATGATATCTTGAAAAAACTCTTTTCCAACCGGGAGAGGCGACCTACATTGCGCTGGAAAAATTCAATTGTAATTAAATTTACCATGACAATCTACAAATATAAAAAGCTTGATACAACAATTACCTCTCATTCGTAGTAAGGTATACTCTAAATCGAGCAATCGCATTGTCACGCTTCTCGCCGGACTACTCGCATAAGGCCAAATTCTTAGACGAGATGGTCGGTTGAGCACGACCAGGGGGTGGCCTGTACCACTATCCACGAGTCTCGAATAATGAAGATGGGATGAAATAGAGTCTCATCCGATGTAACATGGGTCCGAACCGGTGTGGTCGGCGAGGCGTAAACCTCTATAATAGGACTCATGCAATCAGTCGTGCAAGCTACCACGCACGGTGTGCTCGGAATATGATCGGGTACACTAAGCACGAGGTAATGGTGAAGCCGTAGTCCTAGTTTCCTCACCTTTGGCGATAACATCATGTCCAGGTAGACAAAGTACTTAGTAGTGGTAGTAGATTCGGTAAATATAGGAATGGGTAACGATGTTGCAATAGTATTGGTCGTGGTAGTAATCACGAGCGTGCCATAAATTGGACTATCGGGTGATATATCCATCATATCCCACTCACCCTCTAAATGTGTCTCGATCATGTGCAATCGAACGTGTGATGGAATCAACACGTCGCTCCAACAAATCAAGTTTATCCCCTAAACGACCTTCTAAAGGCGACACACTATCCATGACTCGTCCCACCTCCCACATTTTGAATAATACCCGTAATCAATGATAACATGTCGACGAGAAATAGAAGGTTGCGTAGATGTATGTGGAGCGTCCGGAAGGAAGTGTACAACTAGGTTCGATATACTAGCAACACGTGCTCTCTTCGTATGTCGTGTGGCCCTTGCAAAATTATGCCCATCTAAACGTGTTTGTTCATCTACCACATTCCCGAACCATTCCCATCCAAACGAATCGAACCATCGTGCGGATCGCTAATGTGCTCTTGGCTACTTGATCGGCATCGTGGGGCGAATCAACAAGTCTATATGATCGGCCACAACTCTTTCCACAACCGGGACCCACCACGTCCACCTCGACAACCCCGCGAAACACCACGCCTATTTGCACGACCGACAATGTCTCCATCTGGGAGGTACCACCCGGTGTGGTGGTATAAATGTCGAGTCTCGGTGGATATCGTATGCCAAAGACACAAATCATCTCGAGATACACCTTTGCCATGCAAAATGTGGCCGACTCTCCGGGAGTAGGCGTAAGAGTCTCAAAGCATCGATGCTACAAAAATAAAATTTCTTTATTAGACATAGAACAAACACAATTACTAATAACAAATGTAGAAAAAACACGTATGCAATTTATTAGTATAAAAAATAATTCCACATACCCGATTATCGAAATAATTGATAAATTCAAAGTTTCTCCACGTAAATCGCCATCGTAGCAAGCGCGGTCTCGTAATAACACATCATGCTCTTTATCCGCTTGGCTAACCCCTAAATGAGGTATCGCCGTACACCCAAATCTGCAATGAAGTAATTACATACCAATTTTATTAGGTTCACTAAAAATATAATGAACAACAACAACAAAAGATACAAAAACACTATAGTCATACTTAACAAATGAGGAATGTCCAAACAAATGGTACTTGAAAGATGTATGGGCGGGTTGAGATGAAGGAAGAGACCATAAACGATGTGCAAGGATCTCGAAATGAGAACTTACCCTGTGGGAAACTCTCCCACCGATCAAGATCCTCGATCAATGCCCATGCCCACTCATCAACCGAATACAGTGTCCATCAACAAAGCGAATAAAATCTTATATACGAACAAAATCTTGGCAATCTTAACTCGATCGAAGGCGAATCGCAAACTCCCTCGACAAAAACGTCTAAAATAGAATCAATGACTATCGTCCGCGGACGAGCAAATGTGGCGTGTATACGCTTATCATCCGGTATCTCATGCCACACATTCGGATCAAAATCAATCACCAAATCTCAACCGGTCACCAAAGCATACTCGTATTTTGAAAATCGAATGAATTTATCACCGCCAACTCTAAACCAAAACTCGTCGAGCTCGAGCCAACCCTATTAACCTCTCGTCCGAATAATGCATGCAAAGCGGCACTGCAGGAAGCCCCCGTAGTAGAGAAATTCAAGTAATGCCCAAAACAAGAAGTGGCAAACTGATTATACATTTCAGGGCGCTTGGGGTCGGTCAATTGTATTTTTATTTCATCTAAAACCTTTAGTCGAACATACAAATTTAGTACAACTTTCTTCCCTTGAAAACTTTGTCTTTTCCATGACCAATCAATCTGCAAGCCACAAATTATAATTTATATAATTAATAACCAATATTATATGAATAATAATGAAATCATAGTAGCTGAAAATTGCCAGAGAATACTAGTGCTTTCTTTTCTTGCATTGTCCTAAACAAAAAAGAGGAAATTAATATTCTTGAAATAATATTTTAACAGCAATTTTCATCCAGCTAGAGTTGAAGTTATTTAGTACACCAGTAACAACTGTGATTCTCTATTCTTCTGCTTTGGCATTTCCATTTGCAATATGAAATTACATCATCTAATTTTTTTAAAAATAAGCACATGTAAAGATAACTTTTATATACCAAACTACATGAGAGAAACAGACATCCCTGTTTTTAATACGTCTTCACATGGCTAACAAATATTAATTTATTGATCCAGCTCTAACTAGAACGGTTAGATATATTGCTATCTATAACAAGTAAAATATGGAACTTGGCATCTGGGATGAAATTTAAAATTTAAAAAAAAATATTGCATATGTTTTTTTATGCATGCACTGAACTAGATGTAAATTTAAAAAAAAATATTGCATATATTTCAACTTCAAAATTTTTGTTAAAGCTACATTAATTCCAAAAAATAACACTTATTGCTTTAAAATTAAAAAATTGAAAACAACCCAAATTTAGATAATTTCACGGTATACCAACTACTCGGAAAACTAAGAATTAACCTAAACAACTACTCGAATACTAAGAATTAACACTTCCGAAATTAACACTTCTCGGTATATATGTCCGGTTCAACATCACGGTATAATAGTTCACGGGCATTATATCATTTCACAGTATTATGACTATGTGTTCATATGTGTTAATTATGACTGTTAGTATATGACTATTAGTTCACAGTATTATACGACTATTAGTTCACGGTATTAGTCACTTTTCGGTATATAACTATTAGTTCACGGTATTATATCATTTCACGGAATTATGAATACACGGTATAATGTGTTCACGACATTATATCAGTTCACGTCATTATATCATTTCACGGACTTATGACTACACGGTATATATGTGTTCACGGCATTTAATCAAGTTCACGGTATTATGACTACACGGTATTATATGACTACACGGTATTATAATACTTCACGGTATAATGGGTTACACTGTGAAAATATACCGTTAACCTAAACTGTGAATCTATATCGTGAATTGAACTGACAATCCATACCGTGAAGCCCTAAACCCTAAATACGTAATTAGTCTCCAACTCACACGTACCAATAACAACAAATCAAAAGTAAAATCCCTAAATTCCAACACATAAACCTCAATTTCAACCAATAAAAACATCAATAGAAACTCAAAACAACAAAAAATCCGAAAAAAAAAACAACTTATTTTGACTCACATGTTCTTGAGGCAAAGTGGTCACGATTTTCGGCGACATCCGTTGATTCCGCCATTAACACCGCATTTTCCTATCGTGGTGGTGGGACATTTTTGTTTGTGTGAACCTCCGTCGACTCCGACACCAACTCTTCATTTCCCGATCGATTTAATGGTGGTGGGGCCTTGTTATTCATGTGAAGAAGATGGTGGTGGGGGCGTCGTGAGGTGGGGCATCGTGGAGGTGGGCGTCGTGGAGGTCTAGGCTTGGTGGCAGTGGAGGTTTTGGTGGCTGGAGGTTTTGTTGGGGAAAAAACTCAAGTTCAATTGGTTTTTTGGGTGGGGGGCCGATGGGGTAGTGGTTGGGATTGTTTTTGTTTTCTTTTTTTTTTATATTTTGAAAAGGGTTTTGTTTTTGAAAAAGGGGGGAAAATCAAATAAGTTAAAAAAAGGTAACTAAGGTGTGGTTGAGTTATGTGGGGTTGGGTTAAAAAAGTGTAGAAAAGAGTTTTTTTATAAGTGTGTGTATAATAGAGTTTTAATTGTTCAAATGGTGTATAAAAAAATTCTCCCATAGATAAATACATATTTATTAGTATAATTTTTATTATTTATTTTGAAGTGAGGTGGCAAAGTTCAAATATAAAAAGTTTAGGTTGCAAAGTGCAATAACTTTTATCACTTTAGATGATTTAAAAATTTTGTCCTCACGTGTTGCACACATGGTGCCATCTTGTTGGAATGTTCCGCGGGATGTATTATGTTGCAATTTAACAATTCCATAAAGTAAATTCCAACAAAAAAACACATTTAGTACCAAACTCGTGAAGACCATAGTACAAGTGGCAAAAACAATTTCCCCATAACTAAAATAATATTTTTAAATGAAATTAAGATTATTATAGTTGTTTTGTCGAAAAAAATTATTATTGTTGTCGCAGAAATATATATAATACCGTAACCAAATGATAAAAATGGTTATTCTAAAAAAATATAATAATTGAGAAAAAATCAAATGCAACGAAAAAGGCAAAATTTTATTTTTCGTCCTTTATCCGAGGCTACTTTGAGATTTAGTCCTTTTTCTTTTTACTTTTTACAAATAGTCCTTTTTCTCGTATAAAAATTTGAGATTCGGTCATTTTACCGCCTATAGCAGGTAATCTTGACTGCTACGCCTGATGTGGCATTTTTATTTTCGAAAATTTTAATTTAATCATATTTTTTGGTCGACTTGGAAGACTTGTGGGTTGTTTTAGAGGGAAATTAATACTACATGTAGAGATGTCAATAAGGGTCGGGCCATGCGGGCCGACCAGCCCGACCCTAAAAATCTAAGGGTTGGGCCTATATTTCATAAACCCTTATAACATAAGGGCTTTTTAGCTACCTTCTATTGGCCCTAGGGCCTCACCAGGCTAGGGTAGGGACCACTTAGGGCTTTTTTCTCGATAAGTTTTTTTGTATTTAATATATTTATATTCAAAATGTATGCTTGTAATACTATTAATCTATTATTTGATCTCATTTATCAATTACCATTTATCTTAACAAATTATCAAATTTGATCTTTGATCTCATTTATAATTTAGTCTTACTAAATAACTTAGTAAATACAAAATTAAAGTTGGCACGTAATTGGTAATTATTATTTAGTATGTTAATAATTATAGAGAACTAAAATATATTTGGTATAAACTATGCGATTACTAAAATAAAAATGACAAATTTTGAATATTTTAATCCAAATGGAATCTAAGAATTACATGACGTTATTTTATAAAATAAATGATTCGCAGGTTAATTTTTTCATCATGATGAAATGTTTTAATTTAGATGAATAACTTCATAAAAATGTAAAAAAAAAAAAAGTCATAGATCGAGCTTAGATTTTCAAGCCCTTATAAGTCCAGGGCTTTTTAGCCCTAGCCCTTAAGGGCTAGGGGGCGAGGCGGGACGAGTCGACCCTTATTGACATCTCTAACTACATGGCAAAATGGAGGGAAACTTAAAGTTATTAATGTATTTCGAAAATTACAAAAATAAATAAGAAAATTGTTAAAAACACAATACACTATTTTAATTTTTTAAAATTGAAATTTATTTAAATGGTTATAGAATACTAAAATAAAAAGTTGTTATTAAAACTAAAATATGTTTTAAAATCTGAAATCTTGTTTATAAAACTAAAAGTTGTGTTAAAATCTTAGAATTACTTCATTATTAAATATGTATTCAATATAAAATTAAAAATCTGGAAAATAATTTAAAATATGGAAATTTATCTAAAAATGGACTAAAAACTATTGAATTTTTTAAAAAAATCCAAAAATCTAAATTTTTTATAAACTCCAAATTGGGTAAAAGCATAGAACCTTTTTGCAAAATAAAAAATATTTAAAAAAATCTAAAAATGAAAGAAAATACTGAAATTTATTTTTGAAAAATCCAAAATTTGTTTTAAATTCTAAAAATTGCCCCAAAACCGGATATTAAAATCTAAATATTTTTAGAAAATCCAGAATTTTTTAAAACAATTTTCAAAATTTTAAAAAAAGAGCTTTGAGTTTTTTTTTATTTTGAAATTAAAATATTTTAAATAATTTTCATATTTAATTTATATAATTTTTGGAGAAAATAATTTCGATTTTTATTACCTTTTTTAGTTTTTAAACAAATTATCAGATATTATATATTTTAACTTTTAGATTTGTCAATAATTTTGGATTTTTTTATAATTTTTTAATTAATTGAAAATAATTTTAAATTTTATTGAAATAATTTTCAGATTTATTAGATAATTTTTAGATTTTTCAAAAACTTAAGTTTCCTCCATTTTGCCTTGTAGGATTAATTTTCCCTCCAAAACAACTCACAAGTCTTCCAAGTCAAGAAAAATATAATTAAATTTAAAATTTCGAAAATAAAAATATCACGTCAAGATAGCAGTCAAGATTACCGCTATAGGCGGTAATATGACCGAATCTCAAATTTTTATACGAGAAAAGGATTATTTGTAAAAAGTAAAAAGAAAAAAGACCAAATTTCAAGTAGTTCATATAAAGAGGACGAAAAAAAAAAATTTGCCCAACGAAAAATGAAATAGTGAAAAAGTGTATATATATTTCCCACCTTTTCAAAAATTGAAGAATCAGTTTCCAAGTCGCAAAATTGCTGCACGATCTCTTCTTCCCTTCAATATTCCAAGAGTCCAATTCTCTTCCTCCCCTATCTCCATGGCAGCACGGAATCGAAGTAATGACTCATGTAAGAAACCTTCTCTTCGGTTTTTTCTTATACGTGGTGTTATGTAAAAGGAGTTACGGCTTTTAAGTTGTTGTTCTTGCAATTTTCACGATGGAGAAACTTTTGTTTTTGATTATTAGTTGTTTTTCAGTTCGAAATTCAAGGTCTCCGTGAATCTGTTTTTTAATTGAGTTTCTCGTGTTGCTGTTCTTGTTTAATGTTGATTCGATTGTGATTTCTCTTGCATTGCCTTCTCACAATGATAGGTTTTTCACTGTCTAGGCTCTATGAAGTGTTGTGGTCATCTTGACATACACAAGATTTAAACTCTCTATTACATAAGCAACATCGGTAGTTGAGTCTGAATAGGCATGAATCACTTGATATGCTGATAAGTAATACATGCTGGTGAGTGGATGAGCCGATAGGTTCAATCATTGTAAACAATGTCAGTACTGATCAGATGGAGGTAGTTGTTTTTCTAATGTTTAGATACACCCATGCGTTTAGCAGTTTTCCAGATCAGAAATAAACTCTATATATAGGAGGTGTGCCTATACAGATCGAGAACCTAAAAATGTTATGCTCTAGACAGCTAGAATCAATGAATCACAGTAAAATTTCTTAGTCTTGGTACACCACTTATATATGGGGTCGTTAACAGAAAGAAAAAAAAAGAAGAAAAAACACCTATGGGCTTATTTGTAGAACCTTGTGAATGGTATGGGTGGAAGTTATTCTGCCTCTTTCAATCATATAAAGGTAATGGATCTTGAGACTTAATATGTCAATTTAGTGCAGCACAAAAAGGTATTCATTAATGGACAAAGTGTCAATACATGAGCAAAATGCAGAAAACCATCAGGTGGCAAAAGCTGCAAAATCTAGATATATGGCTCTTACTTTCATCCAATGACTACATGAAACTTTCTGTTGGGCTCAACGACTATATGTTATCCTTTTTAGTTGTTCCATAAATATGTAAACTGATTTTTGTACTAAAAACAATTTGTATTTATTCAACATCGGACTTGGCTATTATGAGTCAAGGAAGAAAACAACAGACTCAAATACAAGAAGACTCTCAAGAACCATCTAATGTCGAGCAAAGTAGCAATGACGCCCCTGGTTATATTATTAAATCATTTTTTTATTATTAATTTTTGTTGTTTTCAAGAATAATTTTCAACTCCATGCTCCTTGATTATCTTGAAGCAACTTGAATTTTTAGATCATACATTTATGGTTTTGATATAGGTGCAACCGAAAAAAAGTGGAAGAGGGATAACAAAAGGTATCTCAGTTCAAAAGAAGATACGCAGGACGGAAAAGCTAGACATCATTATTAAAATTGTGGGTTAGTTCTTTGTGTAACGTTTTTCGTTTTTCTAATTCGTGTAGAAGGCAAAGTAGCATCAGATGAGCCTGCAGCTGTCCTTCCTTCTTTACCTATAAATCCTAAAGTGAAAAACCCAAACCACCTATCGAGCTCGATCAACCCTCTTAATGCACCTACTTACTGTGTCTGTAATCAGGTCATGCTTCTCTTACCTTTTTCTTGTCAGTGTTGATGATCATTTTATTTAATTATTTTGTATGCAGCTAATGGATTACTTTTATTCTAAAGTTATCTTGATCTACAGATATCTTTTGGTGATATGCTTGCTTGCGATAACGAAAACGTAAATCCATTTCCCTTCTTTAATTTTCTGCCTTTTGTAGTTTCCATGTGGTTAATTTCCCCCTTTTGCACCGTCTACATTTTAATTAGATATAGTTAAAGTATTCTTGAACGCTTGGATCAAAGGTGGGTTATTTATTCGTAATGTTTGAAATACTTGTTGCATCATGTCCTTCAAGCGGGACAACGGAAAGGGATGAGTTATAGTTTTTTAGTGAAGAGTGAAAATAAATATCCTGTTTATATGTTGCCTTGTAAAATGTTGTCTAGTTGTCAAGTATTAATTGATTGGCTTTACCAGCACATAAGAGAACATCTTCAGTTTCAACAACTTTCTCAATCCTAAGTTTGTTAGCTTTTTCTTGACAGTGTCAAGGAGGTCAATGGTTTCATTTTGCTTGTGTTGGCCTGGATGTTGAGACAAATTTTGAAGGAAATTGGTATTGTCCAACCTGCAGACAATTACCACACTGATGCTTGTATGGGTAACAGGGTAAGTATATGAATTGGTCTATCATTGAATATTTTGCTGATGCTGAGAGGCAAGAGATTCAGTGCCTTGCCTTTTTATCTAGGATTACAAAAATCCCCTTGAGGTTCGGCCTAATTACAAAAAAGCCTAGAGGTTTCTTGAAATTTCAGAAAACCCCTTGAGGTTTGATTCCGTTTTACATTTTACCCTTTGTAAGCAAAAAACATTTCAAATCCTCCGTCACATTTATAAAAATATTACAGCTACACCCTTAAATTTAATAAATAATCAAACATGAGGGATCTTTTTGTAATTTAGGAACATCTCTGGATTCTTTTATAATTAGCCCAAACCTCAGTGGTATTTTTGTAGTTATCCCTTTTATCTATAAAATGTGTTCAGAGAAATTTTGTTTTGCATTGCAGATGCAACATGTGACTCGCATGTGTTTTTTCTGCGAGAGAACAGTTGTTTACATGTTAATAGAAATGCTTAAGAGCTTTTATGATGAGTATTGCTCTTTAGACTGTAAGCTGCCGTAGGTCAACTCTAGCAAGCTTGAATGTTGCAATTTTGCGTAGCAAAAGCTTGTCAACTCAACAGTTGAATGTTAACTGTACATTCTAATTTCTAGGCTTCCATCATTTCTCCTCCCATTTTTTCATGGAGCTAATCTTTTAAATTTCTCCAGAACATACACTTTTATTTCTCATCAAGTAAACCTAAGTAAATTATAAAAAAAGTGACAAAATAATATCTTCCTCGAGTTAAAATTCTTCTGAGTTCATAATAGTTGCATATTGTTTCATCTCATAAGAAATTTTTAACATTATAAATTTTACAATGTTAGTTTTACAAAAGTATGTTATCTTATCTAATATTTGTACACAAAAAGAAAAAAAAAACTATTTGATTAACCTAGAAACCCAAGCACCTTTGTCAAGTGCATTTGGGTGAGAAACTGCAGCCTTTTTTTCTTCTTCTTTTTTGTAGACTTTTCTGTTACACACATATATTATTAGAAGAACACAATTTTGATTCATGCAAAAGCTAATAATTTGTGTAAACAATCATTAGTTAATATACACACATTACTTACTATACAATAATTAATAGCATTAATCTATTGCCAGAATTGAAAAACATATTATGGCGGGAACTTAGACTTCAGTTTATACACTAGATGAAAATGACTTAGACTTCAGTTTATGAACAGTTCATAAATAAAGTCTTTAGAAAATGACTTTAATTATAAAAAAATATGTGCATATCGAGTTATGAAGTTTAGATATAAAAGTCATTCCATAGAACTAGATGAAAATAATGAGACATCATCATTAGAAAGTTTTGTGTAGAATTGTACCGGTAAGAGTGGTGGATTAATGATACTTTGGAAAGCCCCTTTGGGAATCATAATTAAATCATACTCAAGGGACATATCGATTCCATTGTTCAAGACATTGAAAAATTAGTGTTGTACCAGTTTTTATGGAAATCCAGATGCAAATTTAAGACATTTGTCATGACAGCTTCTATGCTGGTTCAGATCACTACCCACTTTGAGTGGATTGCCGTGGCTTGTAGGCAGAGATTTTAACGTGCTCTGTTATAACAAGGGATCAAAATGGTGGTCCATTGAGAAACAACACTAACATGACAGTCTTTAGAGAGGTACTTGAACTTGAAGATTCCGAACTTCAAAACTTACATTGTGGTGGTGATTTCTTCACTTGGGTAAACAAAAGGAAGAATGACGGCCTCTTATGTGCACCTTTTTCTGCTTTTGAGATAAAAAAGCTCTTTCGATATGCATCCTGGAAAGGCTCCCAGACCAGATGGCATGACTGCCTTGTTTTATCAAAATTTTGGTATACTGTAGGGCCTGACGTTACTAAGGTAGTCGTCCTTAAAGTGCTTAGTGATGGTGATACGGTGGCTCAATGGAACAATATGACTGCCACGCTAATCCCAATTTTTAGAACCCTATGTTAATGAAAGAGTTTCACCCTATCAGCCTTTTCATGTTCTACACTTGAACATATTATGGACAGCCCAATGTTTTTATTCTTGGGCGGATTATTACCGTCAACATGATCCTGGGTTTCAAATGTTTATATTGGATGAGAAATCATTGTAATAGCAGCAGAGGTTATGCTGCAATTAAATTGGACATGAGCAAGACATATGATAGTGTGAATGGGGTTTTCTAGAGGCTATCGTGTCACGGAAGAGCTTTGCAAATTCGTGGGTCTCGCCGGTCACGAGGTTCTTCATTTTGCTAAACTTTTTCATACTAGGCATTCTGTGATTTCTATTGTGCATTCAGTAACATGTTTTGTTTCTCCTTTCCCTTCTTCCTTTATTTGGGATAGAGGAATTTGTCCTGCCTGGATTGAGTCTCTTATAATGTAACTCGTTCAATGGAATAATACTACCAGATTTTTTTTTTCCAAAAAAAAAAGTGAAATAATTATAGGACCTAGAATACTCGCCAATAGGGGTGGAAATCCGTGGGGATGACAATGTGGTGGGTTGGGGTGGGTCAGTGAACACCCAGACCCATCCTGTGCCTAGAATGGGACGGGCCGACCAGTTCTGTCTCATCTTAAATTAAATTAAATACAAAAATGAAAAAAATATTTATAATATATTTATAAAATATTATTTACAAAAGTTGTTACTTTCAATTTATAAATGTTAGATATAATATAAAAATACATAAAAATTATATTATAATATTTATCATATATGCGAAATATATATTAAAATATATTTTAAAAATTAAATTTTATGCGGGGCGGGTACCTGCGGGGGTGGAAGTGATACCCAGACTCGCCCCGCCGCGGGTCACGGGGTGGGACGGCCTAAATGGGGGCGGGTACCCGTGAGTCGGGTCAAAATTATCATCCCTAGAAATCTGGGTTATCAGGTCAGGTTCATGTTTGGTTTCGGGTTGATTTGCTTAGAATACATCAGAAATTAATTAATATATAAAATAACTAAGTGATAGACAAATTGATAACATCGTGTCATGTTCGTGTCAGTCGTATTCGGGTTCGAGTTTCTCTCAGTAACTTCGAATCAGGTTCGTGTCAGGTTTGTTGTGTCGTGTCAGGGATTGCCACCCGTACTCGCCAATTAGAATAAACATAGTTATACCTAAAGTGGAAGGCCACGTTGCAACTAGCCACGATCTATCCATTTTTGCTCCTCTCAGGGAGAAACAACATGGAGTTTCAATATTAAATGAGCCTTAAATCTGATGACATTGAAAAATAATTAAATACACCATTTGCCAATTTCAATACTTTTGACTTAAGCTTCTTCCAGCATCTCTTCACTGTCAACAGATGGAGCCCCAACGTAGAATATTACAATTTACGCGTAAAAATTAATTAAATTATGTACAATCAAAGTTAAAAATTATTTGTCAACTTTTATTCCACGCCATACAATACTTGCTTACGTGGGACACCCCCTGCCCCGATGTTTCCTTTGGTCAACCCCTAAAGAATTATATATATCTGAAGGCTTTGGTTTTTGAAGGCACTCCAATTTCTTACTTTGAACACCTTATCTTGCAAGAAAATGGCAATCTTTTCTAAATCCAAATCTTATGCAAATTTTGTGGTACTTTTCCTTTCAATGATCATAGTGTGTTTGGTACAACCTTCGGCTGGGAACTTCCACAGAGACGTGGACGTCAATTGGGGCGATGGGCGTGGTAAAATAGTCGAAGGTGGACGAGGTTTAACTCTGTCCCTTGACCAATATTCCGGTTCTGGTTTCCAATCCAAGAATGTGTATTTATTTGGGAGATTCGACATGCAACTCAAACTTATCCCTGGAAACTCTGCTGGAACTGTCACCACATTTTTTGTAAGTCTCTAGTACCATTTGTTTTTACGTCAAAATCTTCGTTTATTTCACATATATCTATGTTGTTTTATACGTGTGACATACCTATATAATGGCGTACCCAGCCCATAAAAGTAGAGTGAGCCAAATGGAAAATTCAAAGAAGATTATATGAACTTTTTTGGTTATGAACAAATGGCAAAAAATCCGACAGTTAAGTTTCTTATTTTGTTATATTCCCACAGTTGGCGTCTCCAGGACCGGCACACGATGAAATCGATTTCGAGTTCTTGGGGAACTCTACTGGGGAGCCGTACACAGTGCACACCAACGTATATGCGCAAGGGAAAGGAAACAAAGAACAACAGTTTCGTCTCTGGTTTGATCCAACCTCGGCATTCCACACCTACTCAATCGTTTGGAATCCTCTACGCATCATGTAATAATCTCACAAACCCCCTCATTTCCTCTTTAAGATCATTGGAATTGAATTATGTCATATGGATGAGATGGAAAACTCAAATTAGGGAACCAGATCGAATTTCTTTTAGGCCCATTTGGATGGAGGATTTGAAATTCCAAGGAATTTCAAATGAATGGATTTCAAAGTCATTGGATTTGAAATCCACCGCTTGTTTGGATGATGTAGATTTGTGTAAGGATTTCAAATCCATCGTAAGTTTTGATTAAAAAAAAATTAGAAGCTCTATTTATTTTCTTAATTGATATGAAATAAATAAAAATAAAAGATATAATCTTATTATTTTGTGTGTAGTGTGTGTAAATAATGTGTGCAGTGTGTGTAGTGTGTGTAAATGTGTGTAGTGTGTGCAGTGTGTGTAAATGTGTGTGGTGTGTGTAAATATGTGCAATGCGTGTAAATGTGTGTGAAAATGCAAGTGAGCATAAAGGGAAAAAAAAGAATGGATTTCAAATGACTAGGTTTTGGTAGGGATTTGAAATCATTTGAAAATGAACTAAAAGTTAAAGAGGGATTTGAAATCCATTGATTTGGATTTATATGCCAAACAGGGGTGTGGATTTAGCTAAGGATTTTAAATCCCTCCTCCCAAATCCCCCCATCCAAATGCACCCTTATATTATTTCAAACATTGTGCAAAGTTGAGAATATTAAGAGTTATCAATATATTAAATGATTTATCTCTCTTACTCATAACTTAAAAAGAAAATGATTTTTTTAATCCTGTAACTTAGACTATTTTGAGATTTAATTCTCTAGGTAATTATATTTAAATTTTAGTCAAATATCTTTTAAAAATGGACATTTAATCCTATTTTGTGTAAATGTGTAATTTTATTGGAAATCACGACTATGACCGATCATGAGCTAACATGTCAAAAGATTGGGGATTTTGGTGATTTTACCAAATAATTAAAATCCCCAAACTTTGTGTGTCGATTTTTCGTGATTTGTCGTGTCAATTTTTACTCCAAAATCCCTAAATTTCTTAGACACATTAGCACTGATTGATCCCTAGTTAGCAATTACGGTAAATTTACATATTTGCGATTAAAATGGACTAAATGTATAAATGTTTGAAAGATATTTGACCAAAATTTATAGGTAACTTCTTAGAGAACTAACTCCAAGTAATCCAATTTACAGGACCGAAAAAACTATTTTCTCTAATTTAAATTTACACTTTTGGATGAAGTGATTATTGATCAATATGTTATCAAAACCAGACACAACCTATTTGGATCCACTATTAACCAACGAGCAAGGTCTTATGTGAGACCATCTCACGGATTTAATTATATGAGACGGATCTAACCCATTTACAAATCAATGCAAGCTAGATCCAAATTTACATGAGTCAACTAGTATGGGTCAGTTTAGGATCCGTCTACGAATTTGGACCCGTAAGACCGTCTCATATGAATTTTTGCCTCAACGAATTTATGAAAACCATAATCGTATCACTAACAAGTATGATATGCAGGTTCTTGGTGGACAACATACCGATCAGAGTATTCAACAATCACGACGCGTCCGAGTCCCATTCCCGACGAACCAGCCCATGAGAGTGTACTGCAGCTTGTGGAATGCGGATGACTGGGCCACACAAGGCGGGCGGGTCAAGACGGATTGACGAAAGCTCCATTTGTGGCCCATTACAGGAACTTCAAGATCAATGCGTGCGTAAACGGGTCGTCGTCAACCGGATCTTCATGTGGGTCCAAACCGGGATACTTTCAGTAACCAGGCGTGGCAGACTCAGGAACTTGACGCCAATGGCAGAAACAGGTTACGGTGGGTGCACCAGAAACATATGATCTACAATTACTGTACCGATACGCCCAGGTTTCCTCAGGGCATCCCATCTGAATGCAAGCGGTCCAAATTCTGAACATGGATGATTTTTTTAATTATTATGATTATTATTATTATTAATTTTTTTCGTTTGTGGTTAAGAATTTGCTGATTCTTTATTGTTTTATTATATTGTTGAGTTGTTACCATGTGAGTCCCCAATATTTTTACGGAAAAGTTGAGAAATAAATTATAAATCTTGTTTTCAAATTTTGTTTAGTAAATTTAGATGAATTAAAAAAAAAAAAAACATTTCATGATTGATATAGTTTTTACATTGAATGGTTTATTTTATAGGGATAATTACAAAAGCAACTCCCGGGTTTTAGATAATGACAAAAAGAAACCTAGAGGTTATGAAAACTATAATAATCTCTTTGGTGTTTGAATCGTATTACAAATTGTCCCGTTTATAAGCAAAAACTATACTTGTCAAAATTAGTCGGCCCAAATGGTCCAATAAAAAGGTCGAATTGGACTTCATTATTAGACTTATTAGGCCCAAATATTTGGACAATTGGAAGCAGAGGATGTTTCTATGTATTTTCATGGATTGGTTTGGACGGGGCCTAAAATATAGTGGCCTAGTCACTATTTGATCCGCCCAGCTTTTTCCCATTGGCCTATTGACCCGTGATCGATTCAACCTGTTTGACAACTCTAGCAGAAAAATATCTCAAATACCTCATTTACATTTGTACATATATTACAGTTATCTCTTACATTGGTTTTTTTTTTTAATGGTACGGAATTACCCCAAACTCAAGGGTAGTTTTTAATTATCATATTTTAAATGTAAAAGAAATTCGTTTGTATTAGGAAACACCTTGTAGTTAGACATGAACTTCATTAAAGTTTCAATTGGAAGAAGGAAAAAGAAACTAAGATTTCTATTATTCAAAAGCATTAATTGATCCGATATTCAAGTTATAAAATTATAAACGAAGTTCAGTTGCATTAGGAAATAAAGATGTAGTTGAACATAAACTTCCTTTCAGAAAAAGAAAAAGTAAACCCCATTCTCCAAAACTTATATATACACATACACCATCAATTTACTCTTTCATAATTCACCCAATAAACACAAAACCACTTTCATATTATTTCCGTGATGACGATTGATAAAAATATACCATCTGTTTCAACACCTTCTGAAGAAGAACAAGTAGAATTTTTTAATTCTACTACTCCAACTACGCTTATGTTACTTGATCAAGAAAAGCCGAATCTAGATTGTGATCATATTACTACTGCTGCTAATCAAGTTTATGCCGTTAATAGTAATGTGGATACAACTTTAAGGTTGTCTACTGCTGACGATAATGTCGATACATATTTGAGGTTATCCACTGGAACCCCTGTGGCTGTTGTTCCAAAAATTATCAACGATAAGAAGACGGCTATGAAAATGGATGCAAGTTTTCTCGGATTGAACAAACTTTCTGATCCTATAAATAGTACGGATGATTATCCAAGTGTCCCCAATCCAGTGCCATTGGGATCTTATCCTCTCCCAAATATTAATACAAAGCATTTGCTTTCGCTTGGATGCTTTAGTGCATCACATTGTCAAGAATATGGCAATGATGATAAGGGTACTAAAAATTCCGAAGGTGATGACCAAGCACATGTTCTCTTGTACAACAAAAGTCTTGAAGAATCTGATGTACGGCCAAGTCAGAGTCGATTGTTCGTTACTAGGATCGAAAAGTTTATGAATTTTTGACTGAAGATGAGAAGAGAGCGGTGAATAATAGCAAAGAAGGGCTTGATTTTGATGTACTCGATCAAGCTTCGGGCAAATTCTGTAGGTTACATTTGGGGAAGTGGCCAAGTGCAAAAAAATGTTAATCATGAACAAGGGTTGGAATAAGCTGGTTCTTGATAATAATGCCAAGAAAGGCGAATTGGTAGAAGTATGGGGTTATCGTCGAAACGGCCAACCTTATTTGATTGTCAAGTTCAAAAAATCATAATCTATATAGCCTAAGTCATATAGTTGTACGTATATTTTTCCTTTCGGTAGAGTTGTACAAGTTTAAAGCTACTGTGATTTATATAGATGCATTTTTTTTTTAATTTTCCTTTTTTTCAATGGAGTTATCTCTAAATGGTTTTGAAGTTTTTGGCATATAATTATTGTTTTACATAGTTTAGTAATTTATTCCGAACAATTATGTAAAACATTTTTAGTAATTCATTTCGAACATTAATTGCTAATTTAACTGTTACATTGTTAATATGTACTCATGTTTAATAAGTTGGGAGTAGTGGTTGGAATGAGGGGATAAATCTCAAAGAAACTGGAAAAAAACAGGGTTTGAACCCTGATCAACACCCTTATAAAAGGTGAGCGATACTACTTGAGCTACAAGCTCGTAGTTTTATGATCTGATCAGAACCTTTGTCCTTTCGTCTATATATTTTTGCGCTTATTCTAAAAGAAAAAATGTACTCATGTTTAAAACATATTGTACTGTTTACAACTCAAGCTTTTAACAAAATTCTTTTGGCGAAGCAACTATGAGATATTATAAAAAATAATTGCAGATGAAATCTTGTCTCGGATGAGATCTTCTATTTATTTCAAAAGGGTGTTTTATCTCCTATTCTTTCAGTTATTCACTTATTTATTCTAAATAAATAACAAATATTATAGTCGATCTACTGAAAATGGGACCTTTTTTTTTTAGTACTACTGAAAATGGGACTTGATTGTTGAGATGGATTTCAAAGTTATCAAATGTTAATATATAATCGAATAGGTGTATTGGTTTTGATCAACAAATTTTAAATCAAATTAGTCCATCTATTTACAAATCCTGAAGATAAATTCATCTGTTGTAGCTGTACACCGCCTCACATACCTATGTTAGATTAATTCAGAATATAGTTCAGGTTCTATTTTTGATATACAGAATATATTTCCTTTTAAAATGTAATTAAATAAAGATATTACACATTTTTGACATGCCCAAAATTAATTACTGACCTGGATTAAGAAGGATATTCATGAGCTATATCATTTAGAAAAGGTCTATGATGGGTTTCTTGAATATCATTTTTTCCGATGTACATTAAATTGTTTAGTTTAAAATGTGGAAGAATATCAGTTGCTGTAGGAAATAAATTTACATTTGAACATTAATTAACTTCCCGAGAGTTTCACTTCTAATAAGGAAAACAAAATATTTGCTCCAGAATGTTGTAGGAAAACTCCATCACATAGAGATTGTATTGGAAAGTTCCAAAAAGACTCCTTATAAATATTTAGAGGAACTTGTAACAGTACTCCATAGAGAATTCTAGAAAGTTGGAAGTTAGAGGTATCTTGTAACAATACTCCATAGAGAACTCTAAAGAATATTTTCCAACAGTTAGATCAAAATCATCTCCATCGTCTATTAAGGAAGTGAATTAATATAAATAGTGGTACGAGCTCATTTTAAGCAAAGGAATTAATATAAATATATATTGGTAGGACCTCGCAAATGAATAGGACCTCATTGGCAACCAACAGGATCTCATTGGCAACCAACATGTTGTAATATTGAAGGCGAAATGTATTGGAAGACGAAATAATATTGTTAATAGTGACCAAAATTTAGAGTAGTAGATCAAAATTAAGAACCAATTTCTCCACTAGAAATCGAAGTGCAGAATGGGGCTAATCCTATAAATTATACGGATGATGGATGCTTTAGTGTATTATGGTGATGGTGATAGGGGTATTAAGAATTCCGAAAGTGATGATTTTTCTTGTATAGCAAAAGCCTTGAAAAATCTGAGTCGATTGTTCATAACTAGGACGAATAAGTTGATGATTTGTTAAGCAGATAGGAGAAAAGGGCTTTAGCTAATATCAAAGAGAAAAATAACCAACCTCACGTGGATGTTCAGAAAATCAAATCTACAGACTTAAAAGTCAAGTCATATAGTTGTATGCACAATTTGAAGTTTAAAAAGATAGTTCGATTTGAAAGTTTGTTAATAAATATATACATCATTTTTTTTAAAAAATTATGTTTTTCAGTGGAGTTGTCGCTCTAATTGGATTTGAACAAAAGCCACAAATTAAATTAATTTAAACTCATTTATGTTAGGGATAGTGCCCTTAAAACAATTGTGAATTATTTTTTATTATTAATAAAGTCGACATTTATTTTCGAACTCTTTTGCATGTTGTATGTATTTTCTTGAACATCATGAAAATCCCTAGTTTATTTATGTAACCATAATCTTAGTATATAAAAGTTATATACAAGAGGAATAAGATTATGGATAATAAACTAAAATTAAGTTCGTGATGAAATTAATTAAAGTATGAGATCTTTAATTAAAACATCATTAATGCGGCCCAAAATATTTTGAATGTGACTGTCTTATCCGGACCGTCGATGTGGAGACATCTTAGTGGGGGCATTCATATATGATTTGATCATATAGGACTTGGACCGATTTAATTTGAATTTTTCATACAAATTCCGTTGTAGAAATGGAAAATCAAATTAAATCACTAGATAAATCTTAATCCTGAGTGATTATAGACTCATGTTTATTTCATGTGATTCTTAATTTGCTCGTTTAAGTTTGTCCTACGACATTCCCACACTTGCATTTTAGATTCACATTTGAATTAAATAAATTTGGGAATATAAATTCACGAATATGGAATCCATTCATTCTTGCGAGAAGTAGAAAGATGATTCCCTCATTTGTTAATTTCACGGGAACCGAATGGTTTGAGATCTCTAATTTATAATCGATTATAAATTAACCATTCGCTAGTGAATTAATGGTAAATGAGGATAAGAGGTAATTGAAGAGGTTTAACGGATACTACCTAGCTTCAATTACGAATTGTCTATGGAGGATTAATCTATATGTAATGATTATGTCAACCCGCTCAATTCGTAGAGTAAGATATTCTATAATTATAAGAGTGCAATTCGAATTTATAGTGGAGTAATATCGAATTAATTAGTCGAATAAATTAATTAAAGAGTTAATTATTTATTCGATTTATTGGAGCTTATAATTATAGGTCCATGGTCTCCAGGTTCGCCTTCCTAGAGTAAACGGGTTGGAAATAATATTTTGATTCCTAAGGGTTTATGGAAAAGAGTTTTCCAAAATATTTGGCTAATATATTAATATTAGTTAATTCCGGAATATATGATATTCTACATTTTAATCGTATTTGAAATTAAATAAATATAAGATATTTATAATATTAATATAATTATTTATTTAATAATTATATTGGATAATTATCAAATTAAAGTTTCAATCTAATCGATTGAAGCAACAAAACCTATAAAAAGGGGACCACATTCTCACAATTACTAAACCATTATCGGCGCACCAATTAGCCACACAACGATTCACGACCGCCCATCTCTTCATTTGAAAAGAATTTTCCTTGACAAAATTCATCCAAATTGCGGCACCACGATAAACAAACAAAAGCAAATTTTTGTGGTCAATTGAAAAGTTGATTTTCGTTCAATTCAATTGCAATAGTTCTTTTTTGTTTTGGCCAACACTATTAAATTGGGATGTACCGTGTACGGCCAACATCTATTTTATCCATGGCCGATTTTCGTGTTATCTTATAGTGAGATTTTGTGGTTCAATTTTAAGCCTAGTTCAATTCCCCTTATATTCAATTAGTCCAATCCTACGATCTCGTGAGTTGAGACATCGTAGAAAAATAAAAGTTAGGAACTTAGATTTATTATTTGGGTGCCCACACACCTTAGTTGATAGAGAGGTTGAATTGGAAGATCGTGGTATCTACGAGTTTTGGGATTAATGATTGACGGAGAAAACGAAGAACAAGAAAATCATCGAAAGAGGTAAATTTTCTTTTCTTCCTTTAGTTTGAATAAATTTAATAAGCATGATCTTATGTTCTTATATCTAAAACTCGATTTTTGAAATCCCACACGTCCGCTTAGTTCGATTAGATCGAAAAGTCGAATCTTATTTGGCTTGGATTAGATCAGGGACCGAATAATTTCCAACAATTTATTGTTTATCTTTGATGTTGGATGGCAATGTTGCAACAATTTCGACATTAATGTTTAGTAAATTTTAACGTATATCGGATTCCTCAGATTTATTGGAGGTCAGGCCTAGAGAAAAAACAGGCTTAAAAGTAAAGCTTTATCTTCCAACAATAGTCTCGTTAAATCCCATCAACAATTCTTCATCTCTCAAAGGCTCATCTTCTTTCTCTCGAAGTGATTCTTCACTCTCAAAGACTCATCCTCATTTTCTTCCTCCCGAAGAATAAATTCCCTACTATTTTAGTGGAGAAAATCTCTCCAACAGTCCACTAAATCCCATGGTAATTTGATAAATGTGAACAGTACCCCCGCTACATGTAGCGGGACTATTCACAGGGTATTTTTTTTTTAATTTTTTTGGATATTTTGATTTCTTTAAATTATTTGTTTTCTCTTTTACTTCTTATTTCTATTAGGGACTCTTTTATTTCCTATTTAGTAATAATAAATTAATATATTATGTTGATATTTTTTTGTAAATAAATATTTTTTTGTTAATTTTTATATTATATTCAATTCAAATATATAACAAATTAAAAAATAATTTATCAATAAAAAATTACCCAAAGTAAGAGAGAATTTATAACACATATTCATAAAACTACAATAAATTAAAGGACATCAAATAACCTAAAATACATTAAATTAAAGTAAGAGTACCATAACCAAAAACATATAAATTAATCAATTGACATAAAATATCAAATACATAATATATTAATTATATTAATGCAAACTACATTTATATTTAATTCAATATAATAAAGAATAAAAATAGAATATTCTATTTTAAAGTGAAATATAGAGTTGTTTCGTTGGAGTTGAATCTTGAGTTTCTCTAAATTTTCCTTTAAAATAGTATAAATCCACACAAAAATAGTGAAAACCATTGGATATTCTCTTAAGAATATTGCAAAAAAAAATTCAATTTGACTATTTGTGATGGCTCAAAAGCTACTCTAGAAAACCGTAGCAATTGCACCTATCATTTTATAGTATAAATTATTGAGTATCGAATGTCATTCTGTCACGCCCAAACGTGACGCGACGGCGGCGATCAATCACTTAAACAGTAAATAAACACAACATTCTAGAAAACGATGCAACAATCCCAAGTGAAATAAGGTCTAAAGCAGCGGAAAACTACAAGACAACAAGATTACAATTACATCCCAACAACTTAATAGCTTACGAGTCGTAACTAGGAATAAAGTACACATCATATCACAAAGCTTAAGTGTCAAATGGGTCCTACGCCCTTCAATTACAGTCCAGAATTTCAAAGGAAATAAAAGAGTCCAACATCGAAAAAGAAAAGAAAATAGTCCAAAGAACATAGATAACGATAGGAAATGAGTTCAACTAAGGCGGAGCTCGAGAGTTCAATCCAAGGCAGTTCGAACTTTCTTCGACAAAGTCATCTTCTAAGGTTAGAAAATAGGAGGGGGTGAGACAGAAATCTCGGTGGATGGGGTGATCGTGTGCAAGTGTGTGGCGATATATATAGTTAATACGAGAAATTTAGTTGTATGAAAACGCGTGAGAGATGATGCATGAATTCACACACATCCACAAGCGTCATGAAAAATATATTTATGTAATATACTTATACTGATTTAAGAAAGCGATTTGTGGTCACGCAGCACTATGGTTCAAGCGGTCGGGAGGATTGCGTACGGATTTGTAACACCAATCCTATGCAAGGCAAGTAAGCGGTTGCGTCACGGATTTGTAGCGCCAACCTATGAAATACAAGTAGCGGTTGCGTGCGCACGGATTTGTAGCGCCAACCAAATGGGTCCGATTAACTTCGAATCGTGTGGATCGACAACGATTCCTTCGTTCTTCCTTGTAACTCCCGAGTAAGATGGTCCAAGACCTATCACCTTATCGCTCCGTAGGCAAAGACAAAATCCACATGGAGCTAGCAAGGCTCGGATCTGTCATAATCATGATTATACCTCAAGTACTACGACCCGCTTCCCTTGGACAAACCACGTCCCTCGGTTGCGGGATTAGGGACGATGGGGCGTAGGAGAGTGGAATAGCGGCCGAGCTACCCGGTTCCATCCCCGGACGTATCCATTCTTGTGAGCTCGACACACCAAGTTGACTCAGCAGAAATTAAATACACGTTCGGGTAGTCAACCAGGCAAATCAGTATATTGATTAAGGAATTCATGAAAAGTTTTGAAAATTTCCGTAAGGTAATTATGGCGTTGGTGGAGTTATTTGGATGAAGATGATTATCGGGAGAATAAGCAATCTTCGATATCTTGAATGATTAGGTGGAACATAAGTCCCGTTATAGATTCAAATCGCAAGACGAGGAAGTCGCCCGCGATCGGGTATTAATCGATCAAGGCGGTCCGATAAGTCAAGGGTTTTTGAGAAATTAAAATATTTTAATTAAGAATTGAAGTCGAGGGTACAGGGCTGTTTTAGTAAAAGAAAAATAATTTGAGTTAGGTCTTTGATAAAAAGAAAAGTTTCAATTTAGCCCCGTTTTGTAAAAACCAATACTTTTGGGGTTAAAAATTTAATAAATAAATATCCCGACCTTGAAAAATTATGAGGTCAGTTCCTAAACTCTCTAAATTGTTCAGAGATTTAGGTTTTTGAAGTTTTGAGGTTGAGTTTTTAATAAGATTCTCATATTGGCCCCAAATTTGTTAAAATTGCCATTTCGGGCTCTAAGTTTAAAATAATTGGAACTCACAAAACGGAAGGGCTTTTAATTTGATTCCAGTTGTAAAATATCACTAAGGTCAGTGGAATATTGGGACAAAAGAAGTTTTTAAAAGAAGCAAATATATGTCCCTTAACGTTTGAAAATTTCATTTTTGTCCCATTTTGAAATAATTGCTTTTAAGGCTTTTAGGGGTCCAATTGTTATGAAATTTGAACCTTGGGTCCAATATATAATTATGTTATAGTTAAATTAGTATTTCCAGGTGCATGGACTGTATAAGTCCTAGAAATTTTATTTTGGTCCTCAAGTTTAATCTTTTACAATTTGGTCCCTCAATTTTTATAAAATTACTTTCCAAGCTCTAAACACTTGGATTTTTGGAATACACTTAAAATATGTTATTTCCAGTCCCTTAAGAGTTAAAATTTCAAATTTTAAAATTAGGGTCTGGTACAGTTTCGAAATTTGCAAAATAGCCCTTAAACTTCTCAAATTTTACAATCTAGTCCTTGGGATTTTAAGGGTTGATTTTATTTATCAAAAAACTCTTAAAACTTTAAAAATGTCAAAACATAATTTTTGAACCTGAGTTCAGTCCCAAAAATCAAAAATTACAGAGGGGTCCCTTAAGTTTTATTTTCTTGCAATTAAGTCCACCAACTTTCCATTTTTGCATTTTAAGTCCAAAAGTTGAAATTTAATCAATTATGCTCGACTTGTCCAGGTTATAAATCATTCAAAACATAGATTTCAAGAGTCATACACATACATATCCTTCTCATACAAAATTTCATCAAGTATAACAATAAAATGTGCATGTATGCCCTATTTTTCGATAAATCACATTTTTGAGCAATACTTGAGAATTTTTCCAACTTGATACAAGAAAATAGCATGCAATACATAATATATATCTCAAGTGCTCAATAACAAAATACTACATGCATATTTTCAATTTAAAACACCTAGAAGTTGAAAGGATTTTTTCACCCACCTTAAAGATCGGTTTGTTGGTGAAAATGGGATAAATCTCTCTCGATGAAGGAGTGACTTAGGTCAGCCCCTAAGTCAAGGAATATCAAAAAATATAGGAGTTATAAGAATGTGGTTAAAAATTTAGGGAAAAAAGAAGATGGTGAGAAAATTGGAAATACTACACTTACCTTGTGTAGTGAGTAAAATGTGACTAGTAATGGCTTCCAAGTATAAGGTTTTGGTCACCCTTAATGTCAACCTCCAAGGTCAACCCCTAAAACTCCAAAAATGAAAATGGGGTGTCGAAATTTGGAAAATAGAAGAGAAGAAGAAAGTGTACTAAAAATTCCATTTCTTACCTTATAGTCCAACTTCTTCACAATTTTTCTTCAAGATGACTAGTCTCTTAACTTCTTCAAAGGTCTTCTAGGTATACCTCAAATTCAAAAATCAAACTTAGATTAGAAGGTGAAAGAGGTGAGCTAGAAGGTATAAGAATAGATTGAAGAAAAAAATTTCTTACCTTGTGTAGTGTATATGGTTCGAATTTTTGAAGAAAATGGGAGATGAATTCTTGAAGTTTTGGTTAAGTGTTAGTGAAGAAGATGAAGAATAGGTAGAGAGATGTAGGAGTATTTTTAGAGAGAGGTAAGAGGAATTACAAGACTTGGAAGAAATTTGGTGTTGGTGAAATGAAATGGGAAGAATAAAAATTTTGTTTTGTTTTGATTAAATGATAAGTTAGAGTAATAATTGAGGGAATTAGGGAAGAAAGTAATATTTAGGCAATTTTATTAGGGACAATTAGCCAAAATGCTAATCTTAGGGGAATTTTTAAATTGGTCTTGTTTGACCAATTGGATGATTGAAATGGTGGGATTAATTTAAGATGTAGGTTTGAATTAATGGTGTAAAAATACACAAGATGAATACTTAAGGTGTACATGTACAAGAGTTGAGAGATATTTCTACACCAAAAATACACCAATGCCGTCCCCTAAGGGTATTTTGGTAATTTCACATTTTTTTGGTCCCAAAATTGATGATAATAGATGAATAAATATCAATCTCCAAAATAATTAGTGATTTCCTTGATCACTTATAAGTCTCATGATCCCTTAATCTAAATCGAATTTTTAATTCTATAAATTATAAATCCCTAAAATAAATAGTCTCTTAAAATTCTAAGGTGACTAATAAATACACCAATAATAATAATGATGATCATCCAAGTGATCATAAATGTGAATTAAAATTAATAAATAATTATGATCACAAATAGAATTTAAAAGAATTAAATGCAAAATATATTTATCATTAATATTTACCCGTCAAAGCGATGATGGCTCAAAAGCTACTCTAGAAAACCATAGGCAAGTGCACCTATCGTTTTGTAGTATAGGTTATTGAGTACCGAGTGTCATTCCCACGAGGATTATAAGTACTAATAATTACCGTCCTTTTGTTATCTAATCTAGTAATTTTCAGAGTTTTGTTTGTTAAAATGGAAAATGAAAAATAGAGAATTTAAGATAATTGCAACTTACAAAAAGAAATCAAATAAAAATAGATTGTAGAATGAGAAATCAAGAGATAAAAATGTGTTGAATGTAAATCCCTCTAGAATGTTTTTGTGATTCAATCAAGATAAAAATACAACCATAAGCCCTTAAGCAAAAACCAACCTCTTTTAATAAAATCTCATGTTATGTGGACCGTAGAAATTCCCGATTTAAGTTAAACCCTTTCTCAAGGCGAAAAACTCCTAATCTCAAGTTGATTAATCGAAATCTCTTTCTAGTTAAAACCCCAAAATTGCATTATAACGATTTATGAATTCCCATATTAGGTTTGACCCTAATTCAGAAGATTTATGTCGTCCTATATCTAGGATTGCATGCAACTCTTTTCACTTATATAGGTTCTTTCTCACCATAAATCTCTCGATTACCCGATGAGGAATAAATATCAAATTAATATCTTAGGAAATATCAACTTGAATGAAATAAACATGATATAAGTGAATCACACAAGACATGAGATTTTTATTAAAAACATACAAACCTTAATCACAAATCCATTCTAGAGTTCATTACATTCAAACACTAGTAGTTTAGCTACTCATGATTTTAACAAAAGAATAAATTACACAAGAAGATTTAAGTGTTGTAAACATGGTGTACTTATCTTTCTCAAAATCTCAATGACTTGTTCCTTTGATAGATGATGTTGATCCAAGCCTTCTTCTCCAATGTTGCTACAAGCTTACTCCTCCAAAACCTCTTGATCCCAATTCCACTCAAAATGTTAAACACTATGAATCTCTCTATGAATGTATATTACATGAATGATTTTCCAACTCAAACTCTTGGCTTTTATAAGCACCATCTTGTGAAATACCATATTAACAAATGCCCCATTTCCATGCTTGTTAGTTGAATCATTGTGTGCACATTCATGGTTGAGTTGGTTGAATCATTGTATACACATGATCATACTTCACTTCCATTGGTTGAGTTGGTTAAATCATTGTGTCCACATGCCAATTGAGGAGGAAATTGAGTTTTGATGCAGCAAGATGAGGTGTGAAAGCTGCTCAAAGGTTGTCAAAAAGCAAAAGTGATTACCTTCATCATTCAAAATAAGCCAATGTGATTTTTCTTGATTTTATTGATTAATGAACTAAAAAGTTAGAAAAATTATCTAAAAAGGTTTAAGAAAATGTGAACAAAAATGCACTTATCAAACCGCTCCAACTTGGAAATTTTGCTTGTCCTCAAGCAATTTTTAAAACAAAGAGTGGAGTTGAAAACAAAAATGAGGTATCTATTTTCACAATTTTGACATGTTTGAAGTAAATCGCTAACCTTTTTATTCCCGATTGAGCCAATCGATTCGTTCTTCCAAGTCAACCAATTTGTTAAAAAAGGATGAATTCAGTAAATGGAATCGTTTAGTCATCACAGTTGTCATATCACAGGAATTGTTAATCATTTGCTTAGGCCAAATACAAGAATGTAATGATAAAAGGAGATGTTCAGAAACTCGGGTTTTTTTTTTTGTGCATATAATTATAAATTAGGACATTTTTTTGAGGTAAACTTCCACTAGGTTTAAATTTTGAATGCTTTCCAAAAACTCCTAGGGTGGTTTCCCATACTCATATTTGTGCTGCCGTTTTACGTAAAAGACAAACATGGGGCTCATGAATGCTCCTAGTTACTAAGCAACAACAAACAGAGGAGTATAACCTCGATTTGTCCCTTTTTTTTTATAAAAATATAAATATTTTTTTTTTTTCGATTTTCCGATTTTTTTTTTATTAACCCGAATAATGATTTCTCCAACGATCAAAATCATAAAGTATTTAAATTTAAGCAAAATCCAAACTATTTTCATGACATTAAACTCTTTTGGCCGAATTCATCCTTTTACTAGAGTCACACGATTTTTAAAACATTTTGGCGATTTGAGTTCAAAAAGATGACTTTTTCGGGAGAAAACTTGGTTAAAACAAATTCACAAACAACTTATCGAATTGTAAAAAGAAATATCTCATTAATATTTGCAAGAGATTTAAAAGTGCAAAATAAAATAAAACATCCACACAAATTAATTAAAAATGCAATCCCACACAAACTAAAAAAAAAAAATAAAAATTATCCAAATATCTTTGATAAATCTCACCACCTCCAACTTCAAGGGTCACATTGTCCCCAATGTGAAGAAGGAGATGTGATACGATCTAGATTAAGCGAAAAAAAAAAAAAATGAAACAAGAAAAAAATACGACCTTCATTGTGGTGGTGGGAAATGTCCTTGCGAAATATGCCATTGGTGGATACGATCCATCATGGCAAAATAGATTTTTGTTGGTCATATTGTTGTTGTTCTTTGTTGTTGAAGATTCATGAAGAATTGTTGTTGTCGTTCTTCAATTCGGCGTAATCTTTGCGTCATCATTTCCTCATGGCGATCCAATAAAACTCGTTGCTCCATTTGCTCCAAGCGAATGGTGTGGAGAAAGAGATCTAGTATCATCCATAGGGGTTGACGGATTTGCCCTGGTGGTTGCCTTGGTGGTTGTGACGCCGAAGGAGCATCAATATCTGGTTCCTCACTTTGATATGCATACGTGTCGAGGCGGCGGTGCGGGTAGTCGGAAAGCATCCGGGTTATCACCTTGTGGGTACATCATCTTCCAATTGTCGGGTCCCGAAGTGCGAGAAGGATCCGGCAATGGATGTGTGTAGTCTGTATTTTTGAACCTTAAAACATAACCCATCCCGCTCTGTTGAATCATTCCCATAGCAATACAAGATTCAAAGTCAATCCGGGTTGGTCCCGGGCTTGCTCAAGTCTGCGAGGTTATAACCATAATGGATGGCAATAGGAGTAATAAGGCCACCAATAACGATTTTACCTCGGTTTTTTCTTGCTCACTTTGAGAAAATGCTTGGCGAGATAAGAACCCGTGTCGACCAAAGAAGAATTCACCATTGACCATAGAAAATACACTCATCAAGTCGGACGACTCCTTCACTTTCGCCCGGCCAAATAGTGTACGAGAGTACCGATGGATATAACGAAAGCAAGGATTGACAATGCATGAGGATTTTGATGAAGAAGGATTATATTCGGCTCATGCGTAATTGCTTGCCAAAATTGTCGATCACGGAACCCCAATGGCTTTATACGCAACCCATTTGTGGGTAAATCATAGATAGAATTAAATTCGCCAATGTGAGTTGGTGATCATTGTTGAAGAGCCGAAATGTGATTCGCCCTTCTTGGCGTGTCGGCCCGAAGTAATCTCGCGTCATAGGAACTCGAAATTCTAACGTGAGACGGATGTAGGTGGGGGTGGCTAGATTCATGAAATAGCCCCACCCAAGTTGATTGAACATCCAATCCACATCCGCACGCGGCCGAGCCCATCCAAGGTAGGATTATCCGAGAATCGTGTGTTAATGATGTGACGTTGGGCAGGACGATGGTATTGTGCTTCATGATCATCATCTCGGAAAGCTATACCAAATGGATTGGTAGGTACCGGTGGGTCAGTACCAGTGGCTCGGCGACCGCCGTGTGTGGGGGCCGCGGAGGATGAAGCATCACCGGTACGTCCGCGTTTAGTCCTGGGATTCCTATGTCAATATAAACTTACAAAGAACGTGAAAAACCATTTTAAGAGACATAGATAGTATCCCAAACATGAAAAGACATCAATTTACTCAAAATTCCACCATATCAACATCTCTATTCAACAAGAATCCATTTTCACAAGTTATACACCCCATTTGCAACAATGATTTAACAACATCCATTTTTCAACAACATTTCAATAATAGCAATTCAATCAACAACAATTTAGGAACATGACTCCAAGTCTACTCTTCAAATCAAGAACAAATGACCAATTCCTCAATTTACCAAGATAAAAACATCACAAGCATAATTTCTCATAATTACCACAAGAACTAAAAAATTACCACAAACAAACTCAATTAAACTCACAAAAATTCACAAGAAATATGTCATAAAAAGAAATTCATGATTTTTCCATTAATATCAACTATCCAAATTTTAATAACCCTACCATTCAATTTTTTAGGGCATGAAAAAATTGGCAATACAAATTCATGAATTTGCTAACTACAACATAGGATAATTTTCTCAACAACACACAAATATACCAATTCAAACAAATCAAAATTCGAAATTGAAAGGAAAAGAAAAGAAAGAGAAGAACAACACATACCTTGAAGACATTGTGAGGAGGAAGAGATGAGAGCCTTGTGATGTGAAAGTGTGTGGTGTGGGTGAAGATTTTTGGAAGAAAGAGAAAGAATTTGGTGATTTTGGGGTAGGGTTTGAGAAAAGGGGGAGAAAGGAAGAAGAAGAATGATGTTTGGGGAAGAAAATAGGGCCAAAAATCGGCCCCCCTGTTTTTGTAATTACGAACACGGCCGTGCTTTGAAAGCACGGCCGCCGCCGTGTTCGTGCGTGTTTCATTTGCATTTTCTATTGTTTTTTTAGAATTAAAACACGGGCGTGTTATTTAACACGCCCATGCCGTGTTCTGCATTGAATTTTCACCCAAAATAATTTTTTGTTTTTAGAATTAAAACACGGGCGTGTTATTTAACACGCCCGGCCGTGTTCATGCACGAGTTTTCACCCAAAATAATTTTTTTTAAAACACGGGCGTGTTTCTAAACACGCCCTGGCCGTGTTTTTCTGCGTGTTTTGCAAACATGGCCTAAGTTGAAGAACACGGCCAAGGTGTGTTCGTCAATTTATTGACGAACACGGCCGTGGTGGATAAACACGGCCAGGCCGTGTTTTTATTATTTTATTTTATTTTATTTTATTTTTTAAAAAAAAAAAAATCACACAAAATACCGGGTTGCCTCCCGGATAGCGCTTCGTTAACGTCGTATAGTGGACTGTTTTACCTCTACTCGTGTGGTGTATTTTGAGGGTCGTCAAGCGGATGGAATCTCGATAACTATCATCGATGGTGCCCCCAAAATAAAGCTTTAGGCGATGTCCGTTCACCTTGAATGTTCCCATTTCCTTGTGTGTGATTTCAATAGTCCCGTAAGGAACACTTGAAGTAAGTGAATGGGCGGACCACCGGGATTTTAATTTACCGGGAATAGTCAAGTCGGGAATTGAAGAGTAACACTTGATCACCAGGTTGAAATTCTCTTGTTTGTTTTAATGCGTTTGTCATGCCATTGCTTTGTTCGATTCTTTGTAAATTCTCGAGTTCTCGTATGCCGAATTTCGCCATTCTTCGAGTTCGTTAATCCGCAATAAACGGTTATCTCCCGCACTTGACAAATCATAATTAAGCATTTTAATAGCCCAAAAGGCCTTGTGTTCAAGCTCAACCGGTAAATGACACCCCTTACCATAAACGAGTCGGTATGGAGTAGTCCCTATTGGCGTTTTGAAAGCCGTTCTATAAGCCCAAAGGGCATCGTCGAGTTTGAGGACCAATCCTTGCGAGAGTGTCCAACCGTTTTTTTCCAAAATTCTTTTAATTCGCGGTTGGACACTTCAACTTGACCACTAGTTTGAGGGTGATAGGCGGTGGCGACTCGGTGTGTGACACCATATCGTTTTAACACTTTGTCAAATTGACTATTACAAAAGTGAGTGCCTCTATCACTAATGATGGCTCGTGGAGTACCAAATCGGGTGAAAAGTTTTTTGAGAAAATGTACCACCACTCGAGCATCATTTTTAGGCAAGGCTTGAGCCTCTACCCATTTAGACACGTAGTCAACGGCTACCAAAATGTATTTATTGCCAAAAGACGAGGAAATAGTCCCATAAAATCAATACCCCAAACATCAAAAATTTCGCAAAACAGAATACCATTTTGGGGCATTTCATTTTTTCGAGAAATATTTCCTACTCGTTGACAATTATCACAAGTTTCAACATACCGTTTTGCGTCTTGAAAAAGTGTAGGCCAATAAAAGCCCGACTCAAGGACCTTTCGTGCCGTGGTATTCGCTTGATAGTGCCCACCGGTGGGTCCTTTGTGACAATGATTCAAAATGGAGATCATTTCGGGAAGTGCGACACATCTTCGTATGATTTGATCCGCACAAATTCGGAAGAGGTGGGGATCGTCCCAAATATAGTGTTTGAGGTCCGAAAAAGAATTTCTTCTTTTGTTGATGGGTCACCCTTTCGGTAGAACTTTTCTGCAAGATAATTAGCAAAATCGCAAACCAAGGATTATCAATTGAAATTGAGTTCAAGGAAAAGAGTTGCTCATCCGGGAAAGAATCTTTGATATGCCCTTCGTGTTGCTTGTCGGTGTCGAGTGCTCAAGCCTTGACTTGACGGTGATCGGCGGCAAGATTTTTGGCGCCCGTTTATCTTTGATTTCCACATCAAATTCTTGGAGTAAGAGTACCCATCGAATTAGTCGTGGTTTTGCATCATTTTTGTCAAGCAAATAACGTAAAGCGAGTGGTCCGTATAGACAATGACTTTGGATAGGATCAAATATGAGCGAAATTTGTCAAATGCGAAAACCATTTGCAAGTAACTCTTTTTCTCGTAGTCGTATAATTGGGTGAAATTTGGATTGAGTTTTGCTTGCGTAGTAAATTGGTCGGAAATGCTTATCTTTTCGTTGCCCAAGCACCGCACCTACCGCATAATCATTTGGCATCACACATGAGTTCGAATGGTTGAGACCAATCCGGAGCTACCATGATGGGAGAAGTGGTGAGCTTTTCTTTCAAAGTATTGAATGCTTGAAGGCATTCATCATTGATATGAAAGACCGCATCCTTCTCCAAGAGGCGAGTGAGTGGCGGGGCAATTTTTGAAAAATCTTTGATGAATCGCCTATAAAACCCGGCATGCCCTAAAAAGCGGATTGCCTTCACCGAAGTGGGTGGAGGCAATTTGGAAATTGTCTCAACCTTCGCCTTGTCAACTTCAATGCCCCTGCAAGAAATTTTATGTCCCAAAACAATACCTTCTTGTACCATGAAATGACATTTTTCCCGATTAAGAACCAGGTTAGTTTCTTCACAACGATCGAATGAGTCCCCAAAACCGAGAAGTCATCCATGAAGACTTCCATGATATCTTCTACAAGTTCGTCGAAGATAGCAAGCATGCACCTTTGAAAAGTTGCGGTGCATTGCACAATCCGAAAGGCATGCGGCGATAGGCAAAAAATACCGTAGGGGCAAGTGAAAGTGGTCTTTTCTTGGTCCTCCGGTGCTATCGAGATCTGAAAATAACCCGACATGCCATCAAGGAAGCAATAATACAAGTGACGGATAATCTTTCAAGCATTTGATCAATAAAAGGTAAAGGAAAATGGTCCTTGCGAGTAGCATCATTGAGTCGTCGATGTCGATGCAAACTCGCCAACTTTATTACCGTCCGCATTGGAATAAGTTCATTCTTTTCATTTGGTACCACCGTCATCCCACCTTTCTTTGGAACCACTTGAATGGACTCACCCACCATGTCGAAATTGGATAGATGAGCCCAAAGATCAAGTAATTTGATTACCTCCGCCTTGACTACCTCTTTCATGTTTAGATTTAAACGATTTGTGGTAGAACAACCGGCTTGAAATTTTCCTCCATCGAATTTTGTGAGTGCAAAAGGAAGGATTTATCCCTTGAATATCGGAGATTTTCCAAGCGATGGCCTTTTTATGTTCCCGTAATATTGCCAACAATCTATCCTTTTGATGAGAAGATAAATTGGAGGAAATAATTACGGGAAGTTTGGCGTTCTCGGCTAGAAATGCATATTCCAAGTGTTCGGGTAACTCCTTCGGCTCAACGGTGGTGGATCCTCAATGGATGGTTTGATATGCCCCATTGCGTGAGTTTTCAATTTTTCGAACTCTTTCGTCGATTTCGTTGGTTCGTTTTCCTCCAATGCGAGTACAGATTCCCTAAGAAAGGGGTCTTCATCTGATATACCTGCACTTTGAACAATACAAGTCTCCAAGAATTCGTTAGAAATCATGCTTGGTAGAGAATTTGTTATCTCCATATCGATAAGATCAATAGCAAAACAAGAGTCATCTTTATCTATCGTATTTTTCATTGATGTAGCGATTTTAAAAATGACTTGTTCATCTTCGACTCTTAAAATTAGTTTGCCATCATGCACGTCAATGATTGCCTTAGCAAAATAGCTAAAAATGGACGCCCTAAGATCAAGGGAACCGACATCCGTATGCATATCAAGAATTACAAAATCGACAGGAAATATAAACTTATCGACTTTGACCAAAACATCTTCAACAATGCCTCTAGGATACTTAATAGATCGTCGCCTAATTGCAGGCTCGTCCTAGTTGGTTTTGGCTCCCTAGACCCATTTGTTTGAATAAATCATAAGGCATCAAATTAATGCTAGCCCCTAGATCGCCAATGCCCGATCAACGATCAAATTACCGACATGACAAGGAATAGTGAAACTCCCCTGGATCTTTGATTTTCTCGAGGTAACTTGTTTTGCAAAATTGCCGAGCATTCCTCATTTAATTGCACCATAGATATTTCTTCAAGCTTCTTCTTATTTGAAAGAAGATCTTTTAGGAACTTGGCATATTTTGGCATCTGTGAAAGGGCTTCAACAAAAGGAATATTGATGTGCAATTGTTTAAATAAATCCAAGAACTTACCAAATTGGTCGTCATGTTTGTCCTTACGTAATTGACTTGGATACGAAATAGGTGGTTGGAATTCCGGTACCATTTTCTTTGTTTCCTTGGATACTGTTCGTCTTTTTGTTGTATGGGTGTGGGTTCGTCCTCCGGCATCCGTATTTTCGCCTAGCTTTGTTCCACTCCTTAGAGTAATTGCTTTTACCTGTTCTCTTGGATTTGGCTCGGTGTTGCTAGGTAAGCTCCCTTGTGGCCTTTCGGAGATCATTTTGCAATTTGACCAATTTGATTTTCCAAGTTGCGAATAGATGCTTCTTGGTTCCTTAAGGATGTTTCGATGGCCGTGAAACGGGTTTCCGTTGTTTGGACGAATTTTTGAGAAGTCCTCCAAACTTGGTTTTCGCGGTTGAAAACCGGAGGTGTGATTTAATTGGGGAGTGCGTTTGGATTAGGTTTGTTGACCTTGATTTCCCCAACTAAAGTTCGGGTGTTGGCGCCAACCTGGATTATAAGTGTTCTTGAAAGGATTATTTTGAAAGGGTCGAGATTGATTACCTAGATAATCCACTTGTTCATGCGGTATCGCGTGAGGACAATCTTGGTGGTTGTGTGATCCTCCACAAGTCTCGCATGAGAAGGCTTGTTGTGGTGGTGGTTTTGGAGCTGCCAACCCGTCGATTTTCCGAGTCGAGCTTCAACAGCGTGCGGCTAGTGTAACCACCGCGTCCGCATTGTATACTCCCATGACTGTTGGTTTTTCCTCGACGGATTGCCATTGATAGCCATTCATGGCCATTCCTTCTATGAGATCTTGGCGGCCGGGTGTTTTATTGTTCAATGTCCCCCCGCGCGCAAAGATCGATCATCCTGTCTTGTTGATGAGAGCAACCCGTTGTAAAATGTTTGGACTTGCATCCAAATGGGAAGACCATGATGTGGGCATTTTCGCGATAATTCTTTGAATCTCTCCCAAGTGTCGTACAAGGTTTCATCGTCTTCTTGAGTGAATGAAGAGATCTCATTCCTCAATCGTGCGGTTTTAGCGGGTGGGAAATACTTTAGCGGGAATTTTTCCGCCATAATGCTCCATGTTGTGATTGTTCCTTCGGTAAAGTGTTTAGCCATTGTTTAGCCCGCCCCAGAAGAGTAAATGGGAACAAGCGTAGCGGATGGCATCGTCGGAGACTCCATTTATTTTGAAAGTATCGCAAATTTCGAGGAAATTCGCGATATGATTATTTGGATCTTCGTCCGGTAGGCCGTCGAATTGAACAAATGTTGCACCATTTGAATGACATTCGGTTTGATTTGAAATTATTGGCGCAGCAATGGCGGGCCTTACGATACTAGGCGACATACCATCCATAGATGGCTTGGCGTAGTCGTACATGGTTCTTTGTTGTTCATCCGCCATATCGGGATCCTTGCTTTCGTTAGTATCCTCCTCGTGATCCGTCTTAATACTTGCCTCCGTGTTGCTACAGGCGGTCTCGACTTCCAAATTCGGCGACGAGTAGGCATGCACTGTGGTAAACAAGGAGGATAAGTATAATCCAAGACTTACAAAGATAAATACCTAGAAAGACAATTAATAAAAATAAAAAAAAATGATTAAATTAACAAAAATAAGGTGTTCTTAATATTACAATCCCGGCAACGGCGCCTAAAAACTTGATGGCTCAAAAGCTACTCTAGAAAACCATAGGCAAGTGCACCTATCGTTTTGTAGTATAGGTTATTGAGTACCGAGTGTCATTCCCACGAGGATTATAAGTACTAATAATTACCGTCTTTTTGTTATCTAATCTAGTAATTTTCAGAGTTTTGTTTGTTAAAATGGAAAATGAAAAATAGAGAATTTAAGATAATTGCAACTTACAAAAAGAAATCAAATAAAAATAGATTGTAGAATGAGAAATCAAGAGATAAAAATGTGTTGAATGTAAATCCCTCTAGAATATTTTTGTGATTCAATCAAGATAAAAATACAACCATAAGCCCTTAAGCAAAAACCAACCTCTTTTAATAAAATCTCATGTTATGTGGACCGTAGAAATTCCCGATTTAAGTTAAACCCTTTCTCAAGGCGAAAAACTCCTAATCTCAAGTTGATTAACTGAAATCTCTTTCTAGTTAAAACCCCAAAATTGCATTATAACGATTTATGAATTCCCATATTAGGTTTGACCCTAATTCGGAAGATTTATGTCGTCTATATTTAGGATTGCATGCAACTCTTTTCACTTATATAGGTTCTTTCTCACCATAAATCTCTCGATTACCGATGAGGAATAAATATCAAATTAATATACCCGGAAATATCAACTTGAATGAAATAAACATGATATAAGTGAATCACACAAGACATGAGATTTTTATTAAAAACATACAAACCTTAATCACAAATCCATTCTAGAGTTCATTACATTCAAACACTAGTAGTTTAGCTACTCATGATTTTAACAAAAGAATAAATTACACAAGAAGATTTAAGTGTTGTAAACATGGTGTACTTATCTTTCTCAAAATCTCAATGACTTGTTCCTTTGATAGATGATGTTGATCCAAGCCTTCTTCTCCAATGTTGCTACAAGCTTACTCTCCAAAACCTCTTGATCCCAATTCCACTCAAAATGTTAAACACTATGAATCTCTCTATGAATGTATATTACATGAATGATTTTCCAACTCAAACTCTTGGCTTTTATAAGCACCATCTTGTGAAATACCATATTAACAAATGCCCCATTTCCATGCTTGTTAGTTGAATCATTGTGTGCACATTCATGGTTGAGTTGGTTGAATCATTGTATACACATGATCATACTTCACTTCCATTGGTTGAGTTGGTTAAATCATTGTGTCCACATGCCAATTGAGGAGGAAATTGAGTTTTGATGCAGCAAGATGAGGTGTGAAAGCTGCTCAAAGGTTGTCAAAAGCAAAAGTCTCCATTATTTCCGCCAAAAGAAGAAAAAATGTTGAGTGGAGGAAAACACGGTCGTCTTTCAAAGCGGCCGGCCGTGTTCGTCAAATTTGACGAACACGGCCGTGTTTATAAACACGGCCAGGCCGTGTTTTCTTTAAAAATTGGATTTTCCGACGGGGTGTGCTTTTAAACACGGTTTGGGCGTGTTTTTTGATTTGCGTGTGAAACACGGCCGTGCTTTGTAAGCACGGCCGGGCGTGTTTTTGTTTTTTTCTTGTTTTTCTTCCTTTTGAAGCATGGCCATGTTTTCCAACACACTAGGGGTGTGTTCTCGCATGAGATTGAGTCTTCTTGCCTTCTTTTAGACTTTGTTTTCATTCGTATTTTCATACGAAATCATACGAATTTGCTTCAAGTCTTTACCTTCATCATTCAAAACAAGCCAATGTGATTTTTCTTGATTTTATTGATTAATGAACTAAAAAGTTAGAAAAATTATCTAAAAAGGTTTAAGAAAATGTGAACAAAAATGCACTTATCATCGGCGGTAAAATAGTCAAATTGTACAAAGACGATCGTGAGACAAGTACATATTCGAATAAAAATCGAGGGTTTCACATTCTCCTCTCTTAAAAGAATTTGGTCCCCAAATTCTCTCTAGAATAGCTCGGATATTGATTCCTCATGTCTTCTTCCATCTCCCATGTTGCGTCTTCGTCGTCTCGGTTGTGGTTCTCGCCATACAACTTTAACCATTGGAATCTCTCTATTACACAACCGACGATCTGTTTGGTAAATGATTCGATTGGTTCCGGTGTAAGATAAATTCTCCATTAGAGAAGGAGCATCACGAGTGATGATGTGCTCGAGGATCCTGGTTGATACTTTTTCAATCTCGATACATGGAATACATCGTGCATTCCCACATATTGTGCCGGTAACTCTAGTCGGTAGGCCAACTTTCCGATTCTCTGCAAAATCTTGTAAGGTCCAATATATCTCGGGCTTAATTTACCTCCTTTCTTTGGGTTGATTAATCCTTTTCGTGGCAAGAGTCTGAGAAATACTTCATCTCCGGCTTCAAATTCCAAGTCCTTTCTCCTCTTGTCCGCGTAACTCTTTTTGGCTTTCCGAGTCATGCGGATCCATTCCTTGATCAACTTGACCTTCTCCATGGCTTCCTGAACTAAGTCGACCTTTGGAATCGAGGGTGACTTCCGTTTCTCCTTCGGAGTCCATTGGTCATCAATCTCACAGTGTAGAGGGGATCTACACTTTCGTCCATACAAGGCTTCATAGGGTGCCATCCCAATCGTGGCACGATAGTGTTATTATAGGCGAACTCGGCTAATGGTAAGTGTGCATCCCAACTTCCTTGAAATCCAATGCAGGCTCGCAACATGTCTTCCAGGGTTTAAATTGTTCGCTCGGACCGGCGTCGGTTTGCGGATGTCTTTGTTGTCTTGAAACTTAGCGAGGTACCCAATTCCTCATGTAAACATTTCGAGAACGGAGACAAACCTCGGGTCTCTGCCGACACTATGTCGATGGCACTCCATGCGGTCGAATGATCTCTCGGATGTAAATTTGCGCAAGTTTCGCAGTCGTGTCGGTTTTCTTCATAGGTAAGAAGTGTGCGATTTTGAGTAGGTCTACGACTCGCCTCGTCTAGTCTCGGTAGATCCATCACGAAGTCCATCGTTATGTGTTCCCATTTCCACTCGGGAATTCTCAACGGTTGTAATAAACCGGATGGTCGTTGGTGTTCTCGCTTTTATTCGTTGACAAGTTAAACATCTCGCAACGAGCTCCATTACTGGTTCTTCATGTTTACACACAAATAATTCCATTTCAAGTCCTTATACATCTTGTTTCCTCCAGGATGTATAGTGTATTTTGAACGGTGTGTCTGTGAGGATTTCATTCCTAATCTGCTCATACTCGGTACACAAACTCAATTTTTAGAATCTAATAATTCCATCTTCATGTACCGAGAATTTAAGAACTCTCTCCCTTAAGTATCTTCTCTTTAAGTTTTTGAAGATGCACATCCCCATTCCTGTCTTCCTTGATCTCGTTCAAAGCAGATCGGGTTTAACGAAATGTTAGCACATGAAATATGAGTATTGGTTCTCGTCGGATTCCAAGTGCTCAGCTCTTCTAATGATTTCCACTCTCGAATCATTAGTTTGGCTAAACTCGCCTTTCTGCTCAAGGCGTCAGCTACTACGTTAGCTTTCCCGGGATGGTATTGAATATCAAAGTGATAGTCCTCAGTTGACTCCATCTATCTCCGTTGTCTCAGATTGAGGTCTTTCTTGAGAGAATAGATACTTCAAGCTCTTGTGATCCGTGTAAACCGTGAATGTTGCTCCGTAGAGATAGTGCCTCCATTTCTTTAACGCGAACACTATTGCTGCCAATTCCAAGTCATGCGTTGGGTAATTGGCTTCATACGGCTTGAGTTTCCGTGATGCATAAGCAATGACCTTTCATTCTGCATGAGTCACGCTCCTAGTCCTTCCTTTGATGCATCATCTTTGTAGACTACAAAGTTTTGTTCCCTTTGGAAGGGCTAAGACTGGAGATGTAGTGAGTCATTTCTTCAGCTCTTGGAAACTAGCCTCACACTTGTCATTCCACACAAACTTGACTTGCTTCTGGGTTAGTCGAGTGAGTGGTCCGACTATCTTGGAAAAATCCTGGATAAATCTTTGATAATATCCACTAGTCCTAAGAAACTTTCGATCTCCATTCAGACTTCGGGTTGTTTCCATTCAACCGATGTCTGTACCTTGAAAGGGTCTACGGTGATCCCGGTCTTAGGATACTATGTGTCCCAAGAATGCGACTTCACTAAGCCAAAATTCGCACTTTGCTGAATTTGGCATACAGCTTGTGCTCTTGTAGTATCTCCAAAACAATATTGGATGAGCGTTTATGCTCTTCTCGGACTTAGAGTATACAAGTTATGTCATCAATGAATATCACTACAAATTGATCCAAATAAGGTTGAAAGACTCGATGTATCGAGTTCCATAAACACTGCTAGTGCATTTGTCGATCAAACGCATCACTACAAACTCGTAGTGTCCATATCTTGTTTGAAATGTCGTTTTGGAAACGTCTTCTTCACGGATCTTGATTGATAATATCCTTGTTGTAAATCAAACTTGAGTACATTGTCGCTCCTTGATGTTGATCCAATAGTTTGTCTATCCTCGGGAGGGATATTTAGTGGTAACATCTAGTCGAGATCGTATAATAGTCACATGCCTTAATGTATCTTATCCGTGATACCTAAACCACAAGTCAAATTCCTTACTTAAGCTTGTGCAAGTACTTGAGAAAGAATAACACAAGGGTATTATCATTGACCAATATACTTAGTGATTCCCCTACTATCATTTTCCCAAAGTAATATCATTAGGTGTCTAGATCCCATAATATATCACATCCAAATCATATACTTATCAAGAGATATCCTCATATTCTTCAAGTCTCACCATATCAGGCATTATAATCTATAAATCACAGATTTTCTAAATCACCTAACGTCCAAATAGAGGAATGTCTGGATATCTTAATACTATAACATCCCAAAAGAGTTCAAATATTCATCCAAGATTCAACTTAAGTCAATTAGTAGTGGTACCTAATCCAAGGTCGAGGAACTATCCTGGGTCACCATTTCGGTGTAAGTTTCCATCTTCTTCGCCGAGCTCGATACCATACCATAAATCACGCCCCAAACGTGACACGACGGCGATCAATCACTTAAACAGAAATAAACCCAACATTCTAGAAAACGATGCAACAATCCCAAGTGAAATAAGGTCTAAAGCAGGGGAAAACTACAAGTACAACAAGATTACAATTACATCCCAACAACTTAATAGCTTACACGGTCGAACTAGGAATACAAGACACATCATATCACACTTAAGTATCAAATGGGTCCTACGCCCTTCAATTACAGTCCAGAATTTCAAAGGAAATAAAAGAGTCCAACATCAGAAAAAGAAAAGAAAATAGTCCAGCAACATAAATAACGATAGGAAATGAGTTCAACGGGCGGAGCTCGAGAGTTCAATCAAGCGGGTTCGAACTTCTTCGACACAGTCATCTTCTAAGGTTAGAAAATAGGAGGGGTGAGACGAGAAATCTCGATGGATGGGGTGATCGTGTGCAAGTGTGGCGATATATATAGTTAATGCGAGAAATTTAGTTGTATGAAAAACGCGTGAGAGATGATGCATGAATTCACACACGATCCACAAGCGTCATGAAAAATATATTTATGTAATATACTTATACGATTTAAGAAAATAGTGTGTGGTCACGCAGCACTATGGTTCAAGCGATCGGGAGGATTGCGTATGGATTTGTAACGCCAATCCTATGCAAGGCAAGTAGCGGTTGCGTGCACGGATTTGTAGCGCCAACCTATGCAATACAAGTAGCGGTTGCACGGATTTGTAGCGCCAACCAAACGGGTCCGATTAACTCTTAATCGTGTGGATGGCAAGGCGATTCCTTCGTTCTTCCTTGTAACTCCCGAGTAAGATGGTCAAGACTGTCACCTTATTGCTCCGTGGCAAAGACAAAATCCACAGATGGAGCTAGCAAGGCTCGGATGTTATAATCATGATTATACCTCCAAATCTACGACCGCTTCCTCGACAAACTCCATCCCTCGATTGCGGGATTAGGGACGATGGGGCGGAGAGTGGAATAGCGGCCGAGCTACCTGGTTCCATCCCGACGTATCCATTCCGATTTGTGAGCTCGACACACCAAGTTGACTCGGGCATGAAATTAAATACACGTTCGGGTAGTCAACCAGGTAGTCGAGTATATTGATTCGGGGAAGCGATTCATGAAAAGTTTTCGAAAATTTGCGTAAGGTAATTATGGTGTTGGTAGAGTTATTTGGATGAAGATGATTATCGGGAGGATAAGCAATCTTTGATATCTTGAACGATTAGGTGGAACATAAGTCCCGTTATAGATTCAAATCGCAAGACGAGGAAGTCGCTGCGATCCGGTTGTCGGTCAAGGTGGTCCGATAAGTCAAGGGGTTTTTGAGAAATTAAAATATTTTAATTAAGAATTGAAGTCAGAGGGTCCATGGCTGTTTTAGTAAAAGAAAAATAATTTGAGTTAGGTCCTTGATAAAAAGAAAATTTTCAATTTAGCCCCGTTTTGTAAAAACCAATACTTTTGGGGTTAAAAATTGAATAAATAAATATCCCGACCTTGAAAAATTATGAGAGGTCAGTTCCTAAACTCTCTAAATTGTTCAGAGATTCAGGTTTTGAAGTTTTGAGGTCGAGTTTTTATAAGATTCTCATATTGGCCCCAAATTTGTTAAAATTGCCATTTCGGGCTCTAAGTTTAAAATAATTGGAACTCACAAACCGGAAGGGCTTTTAATGTGATTCCAGTTGTAAAATGTCACTAAGGTCAGTGGAATATTGGGACAAAAGCAGTTTTTAAAGGAAGCAAATATAGGTCCCTTAACTTTTGAAAATTTTATTTTTGTCCCATTTTGAAATAATTGCTTTTAAGGCTTTTAGGGGTCCAATTGTTATGAAATTTGAACATTGGGTCCAAGATATAATTATGTTATAGTTAAATTAGTACTTCCAGGTGCATGGACTGCATAAGTCCTAGAAATTGTTTTTTGGTCCTCAAGTTTAATCTTTTACAATTTGGTCCCTCAATTTTTATAAAATTACTTTCCAAGCTCTAAACACTTGGATTTTTTGGAATACACTTAAAATATTGTTATTTCCAGTCCCTTAAGAGTTAAAATTTCAAATTTTAAAATTAGGGTCTGGTACAGTTTCGAAATTTGCAAAATAGCCCTTAAACTTCTCAAATTTTACAATTTAGTCCTTGGGCTTTTAAGGGTTGATTTTATTTATCTAAAAACTCTTAAAACTTTAATAAAATGTCAAAAAATAATTTTTGAACCTGAGTTCAGTCCCAAAAATCAAAAATTACAGAGGGGTCCCTTAAGTTTTATTTTCTTGCAATTAAGTCCACCAACTTTCCATTTTTGCATTTTAAGTCCAAAAGTTGAAATTTAATCAATTATGCTCGACTTGTACAGGTTATAAATCATTAAAAACATATATTTCAAGAGTCATACACATACATATCCTTCTCATACAAAATTTCATCAAGTATAACAATAAAATGTGCATGTATGCCTATTTTTCGATAAACCACATTTTTGAGCAACACTTGATAATTTTTCCAACTTGATACAAGAAAATAGCATGCAATATATAATATATATCTCAAGTGCTCAATAACAAAATACTACATGCATATTTTCAATTTAAAACACCTAGAAGTTGAAAGGATTTTTTCACCCACCTTAAAGATCGGTTTGTTGGTGAAAATGGGATAAATCTCTCTCGATGAAGGAGTGACTTAGGTCAGCCCCTAAGTCAAGGAATATCAAAAAATATAGGAGTTATAAGAATGTGGTTAAAAATTTAGGGAAAAGAAGAAGATGGTGAGAAAATTGGAAATACTACACTTACCTTGTGACTTGTGTAGTGAGTAAAATGTGACTAGTAATGGCTTCCAAGTATAAGGTTTTGGTCACCCTTAATGTCAACCTCCAAGGTCAGCCCCTAAAACTCCAAAAATGAAAATGGAGTGTCAAAATTTGGAAAATAGAAGAGAAGAAGAAAGTGTACTAAAAATTCCATTTCTTACCTTATAGTCCAACTTCTTCACAATTTTTCTTCAAGATGACTAGTCTCTTAACTTCTTCAAAGGTCTTCTAGGTATACCTCAAATTCAAAAATCAAACTTAGATTAGAAGGTGAAAGAGGTGAGCTAGAAGGTATAAGAATAGATTGAAGAAGAAAATTTCTTACCTTGTGTAGTGTATATGGTTCGAATTTTTGAAGAAAATGGGAGATGAATTCTTGAAGTTTTGGTTAAGTGTTAGTGAAGAAGATGAAGAATAGGTAGAGAGATATAGGAGGATTTTTAGAGAGAGGTAAGAGGAATTACAAGACTTAGAAGAAATTTGGTGTTGGTGAAATGAAATGGGAAGAATAAAAATTTTGTTTTGTTTTGATTAAATGATAAGTTAGAGTAATAATTGAGGGAATTAGGGAAGAAAGTAATATTTAGGCAACTTTATTAGGGACAATTAGCCAAAATGCTAATCTTAGGGGAATTTTAAATTGGTCTTGTTTGACCAATTGGATGATTGAAATGGTGGGATTAATTTAAGATGTAGGTTTGAATTAATGGTGTAACAATACACAAGATGAATACACAATGTGTACATGTAAAAGAGTTGGGAGATATTTCTACACCAAAAATACACCAATGCCGTCCCCTAAGGGTATTTTGGTAATTTCACATTTTTTTGTCCCAAAATTGATGATAATATATGAATAAATATCAATCTCCAAAATAATTAGTGATTTCTTTGATCACTTATAAGTCTCATGATCCCTTAATCTAAATCGAATTTTTAATTCTATAAATTATAAATCCCTAAAATAAATAGTCTCTTAAAATTCTAAGGTGACTAATAAATACACCAATAATAATAATGATGATCATCCAAGTGATCATAAATGCGAATTAAAATTAATAAATGATTATGATCACAAATAGAATTTAAAAGAATTAAATGCAAAATATATTTATCATTAATATTTACCCGTCAAAGCGACGCGGTAAAATAGTCAAATTGTACAAAGACGATACGTGAGACAAGTTCATATTCGAATAAAAATCGAGGGCTTCACACATTCCCACGAGGATTGTAAGTACTAATAATTACTGTCTTTTTGTTATTTAATCTAACAATTTTGAGTTTTGTTTGTTAAAATGGAAAATGAAAAATAGAAAATTTAAAATAATTGCAACTTACAAAAGATCAAATAAAAGTAGATTGTAAAATAAGAAATCAAGATCTAGAAATGTGTTTGAATGTAAATCCCTCTAGAATGTTTTTGTGATTCAACAAGATAAAAATACTACCATAAGCCCTTAAGCAAAAACCAACATCTTTTAATAAAATCTCATGTTATGTGGACCGTAGAAATTCCCGATTTAAGTTAAACCCTTTCTCAAGGTGAAAAACTCCTAATCTCAAGTTGATTAACTGAAATCTCTTTCTAGTTAAAACCCCCAAGATTGCATTATAACGATTTGTGAATTCCCATATTTTTTTTTTTTTGAGGGAAGTGAATTCCCATATTAGGTTTGACTCTAATCCAGGAAGATTTATGTCTTTGTCATATATCTAGGATTGCATGCAACTCTTTTCACTTATACAAGTTCTTTTTCACCATAAATCTCTCGATTACCCGATGAATAATAGAAATCAAATCAATATACCGTAAATATTAACTCGAATGAAATAAGCATGATATAAGTGAATCACACAAGACATGAGAATTTTATTAAAAACATTCAATCCAAAAATCACAAATCTATTCTAGAGTTCATTACATTCAAACTCCAGTAAATTTAGCTACACATGGCTTTGACAAAAGAGTATACTACACAAGAAGATTTGAATAAAATGAACATGGTGTACTTAGTTCTTATTCAAGACCAGTTCAAGGCTTCTTCCTTGGTTGATTGAAATGATGTTAAGCTCCAAGTCTTCTCCTCTATTGCTCTTCAACTTCCAACTCTACCTCTGTTTTATCCTTTCAATGTATTTTGCTTTGAAAGAGTGAATGAATCAATGAATTATGAATGGAATGGAATGCCTCTTCCAACCCAAACTCTTGACTTTTATAGACATTGTTGTTGTGAAAGAACACATTAACAATGTCATCTTTTGACAAATAATTGTTTCACTTCCATAGTTGGGTTGTTGAATCCTTGTTTTCATATGATAATTGAGGGAATAATGGGACTTAATGCAGCAAAATGAGATGTAAAAGTTGTACAAAAGTTGTCCAAAAGCAAAAATGAAAAGTCTCTATAATTTCCGCCAAAAGAAGAATTGAGCTTGAGAGAAAAAAATGGCCGTGCTTTTCGTCAAAAATGATGAACACGTGACGAACACGATCGTACTTCATAAGCACGGTCGCCGTGTTTTCCACGCAAATTGGCAAGGTGTGTTTTTGAACACGGTTTGGGTGTGTTTTTCTTGTCGTCTGTTTGAACACGACCAAGCTTTCAAGCACGGCCCGGGTGTGTTTTTCAACTTTCTTGTATTTTGCACGAGATTAAGTCTTCTTGCCTTTTTTGATCAATGTTAGACTTCTTTTTGTTCGTATTTCATACGAAATCCATATGAATTTGCTTCAAGTCTTTATCTTCATCATTTAAAACAAGCCAATGTGATTTTTCTTGATTTTATTGATTTATAAACTAAAAAGTTAAAGAAATTATCGAAAAAGAGTTATAAAAAATGTGAACAAAAATGCACTTATCCATTTGCCATGAATGTTTTTTTTCTTCGAAAAAAACAATGCTATATATGTGTTATTCTTCTTTGAAATGCGTCAAAATACTCTGTCACGCCTTTATATATATATATATATATATATATATATATAGGGGGAGGATCAAGTGAGACCATGTCTCTAGGTGAGACACAATGGACTAATCTCAACCATCCTCCACTATTATTCAATGGGTGTGATTTAATGGATAAAAAATATATTAAAACATTAATTTAATCAACATAAGGGTAATAGGGTAAAATAACATAACAAGGTAGTTATAAGAATGGAATCAAATCTCTTTCTCTCTCATCCATCTCTCAAATCTCACGTCTTTCTCTCTCTCTCTCTCTCTCTCACACACACACACATGTCTCTCTCCATCTCTCTCTCTCTTTCTCAGTTCCTCCATTAACGCAAATGGAAGAACTCGAACTGTGAAAAAAATAGTGAAGAAGATGCAATTTATGTTTCAAATGAAAAAACAACGACGAAGAACTGAACTCATTTATATTCAACCTACACTTTATAAACTAATTTTATAGAGAAAAAAAATTATGAAGAAGAAGATGATTTCTATTCCAAATGAAACAACCATGAATAAGACGATGCATCTGTGTAGACATCAATGGAGAACTCGAAACTGATCATTAAAATAAACTCTTAAAAACTGTAATTTTCACGAATAAGACGATGCATAGATACTTATGAAATGATGTATAAATACTTATGAAACATTACATATATAATTATGAAACGATGCATATATTTGTAGGATATTACATATTTGAAAATATGCAATAAAAATCAACTAAATATGCATTATCTGAAAACTATCTATGAAGCGTAAAAAAACTAATATGTAGTACAGTATATCCAACTATGCAAGACGCATAAACTATGCAACAAAATCAACTAACTATGTATTATCTAGAAACTATTTATGCATTTTGGAATAACTAAATATGCAGTACGTTATGTAACATCACATTTTTATAATTTCCAAAAGCAACATCCCATTTTCATAACTAAATATACATTATATTGAACCTATTTATACAGTGTAGTATAACTACATATGCAGTACGTTATATTCAATTATGTCTTGTTTTCGAAAAACATTGCCAATAGAATAGCTAAATATGCATTATTTGATGTCTAATTATGCAGTAGAAGAACCCTAACTATGCTGTAAAATAAAAATATTTGGAAAAAAAACAGGTTCCTTAAATTCCGCCACAAAATCCGGCAGTATCAATTTCAGCCCATAAAAACAGTTTCAAAAAGTCAAACTTACTAGAAAATCCGCTGGGACCACTATTTTAGATTACAAAATTACAGAATTACCCTTAAATCAGCGGAAAAAATGGAAAACCAAAAAAAAATTGAATAAATCACATCCCTTCATTTTTTAAGATCAATGGGTGAGATGAATCCACACTGTCTCACCTAGAGAGGGTGGTCTCATTTGAACCAAATCCTATATATATATATATATATATATATATATATATAGGTATAGGATCATATGTGGCAAGGCCCCTAATATGTGGCAGTGTGGACAGATCTAGGTCATTAACATGTTTAATCCAATGGCCTGTTTTTTTTTTCGATTTTTTTTTAAAAAAATTGTAATCAGCCCATTTAAGGGCAAATTAGACAAATCATAAATATTAAATAACACCCAATTTTGGTAACTCCCCACAATTTCCTATCTTTATGGGATTCAATCACCAAAAAAATCTCCCGCTTCTCCCAAAATTCAGAAAGTTTTCGTCCTCCCCCCCAAACCCACGATCACACGTCTGCCATAACTTCATCTCCTCCAAAATTCCTCCATACAAACGGCTGTGAACTCCATTGTTTTTCTGAAAAAATCGAGCCAAGGACTCTTCGTATGCGGCGAAATCCGATTGGGCATAAAACCTCCAAAAGCTTCATTAATCTACATCAAGGTTTGCCCTACTTCTATTTTTCGATTATATTTGGGGTCTCAGTAGTGCCACAGTGCAAAGGATTTTTACCCAACCTCGACAACATGTTTTATATCAATTAAAGATGTTTATTTATGGGTTTTTCCTTAGTTTTTGTTGACCTAGTTGTAGGACACTTTTTTTTTTTTCTAGTTTGAATTTTTAGGGTTCTTATAATTTTCACACGCCTTTTGAAGTTGGTTGTGTGGAATTATATCATTGAATGCAATGGGTGGACCCAACTCCGGCGAATCTGCAGGCCATTGAGATGGTATAACTTTTTTAGAATATATATGTCGTGTTTGTTGTTCCTACGTAAATTTTAACGAGTATACATTTTCCTGAATGCTACTTAGTTCTTCTTCCCTATTATAAATGGATGGTACTTGTTCGTGATATGCGTCAACATAAAGAAGAAGAAATCTTGTCACATTTTGACAACTCTTGAGATGGTGGTAGGTTGCCAATCAAATGCGCACGAATGCCGGAGAAATTGGTAAAACACCTTACATTTTTATTTATCCTGTATTTTTTTTTGTATTTACATCATGGATAATATCTGGTGATAGCATACCAACAAGTTGTATACAAATAGAAATTACTTGGTATATGGTTAGTTCAATTTTTATATTTTTTAAGTTGGTATGTTAATTTGATGAAAACATAGATATGAATTGGTGCACACATAGGTTTTGTGTGGTATACAATTAGTCTTAGTTTAACATACAGATGTACATGATGGAAGCTTTTTGCTTTTTTTTTTTGTTTTCTTAGTTGATGGTAAGATTTATTATTATGGTGATTTCATTCTTTGGTTTATCATTTTTCATCTTGTAGTTGGATCTGTTTGCTCGATACCTCCAAGCACTTGGGTGCCACCAGTCATCTCGCAACGTTGAAAAATGTTGCCCAGTAAGACTTGCCATGTCGTGGAGGGTGGAGGAAAACACAGTCGACAATGGGATATATGCCATGCGTCACATGGAGACCTACATGGGGGGACTGTTCGCCTATATTTTTAGCTTCACCGCAAGTGTACGATGTATGTTATCGAATAGGGTAGCAAGGTCGTATCCACGGAGACTAATAAATTAATATGCTAAGTATTGATCCAAGATAGTCTTATTTTTATTTAGACGATTGAAATTTGATGATTGTTGTTTTGAGATTAAGACAATTTAAATCACTAAAACACAAGATTAAGATAACACAATGAAAGAAGTATCAAGATAATGAAATAGATTTTCGAGTTAAGGTTTCGATTAATAATCCTCTTGTTGTCCGATTTAATCAAGCCACGTTATTATCAATATTCCTATAAGACGATCACAAAACTATTTTATCCTCCTCTCGAGATGCATATAAAACGTAGATCGAAATACTTATGCTAGCATCTCTACTCAACATGAAGCATTCAACTCCCAAAAGCACAAAAGATCAAATATCCTCACAAATATTTACAAACCTCTCGATTCATGCAAATATTTGTGTCGAGTATTCAAGATCTAATATTGAAACTCATCTCTCGAATTATGAATCAATATATCAAACAATTTAAATCATTGATCAAGTGATAAAACAAGAATAAGCTCAAAATACTCAAATAAGCTTCAAGATAATAACTTCAACTAAGATTAAAACATCTAACAAAAGTTCATTAATCTACTTCCAAAACCCGAAAATCACAAGAGTTTAGCTACACATGATTAAACAACTTATAAACAAAGTGTTCAAAGTCATTACAAATGAAAATGAACGATTGAAACTAAAAAGAGAAGCAAGAAAAACTTAGGAACGCCGACAATCTCTCGATATATCTCCGTTCTTCAAGCTCCGATGCAACCCGATTGTCTCCTTGATGTCTCCTTCCAAGAGTTGACCCTTGTCTTGTGTTGTAGATCCCAAAAATGCCGAATATCCCCGTGCGCCCCCAAAAAGCCTTTTATACCCACCATCAAGTTTAGGGTATAATCTTTTTGCAGATTATGGGATTCCCACAGACGCACGGGTGGTGCGTCGAGCACGGGTTACCCGTGCGCCACCATCCGAAATTATCCAACCCCTCGTGGGACGCACGGGTCATGCGTCGATGCATGGGCTACCCGTGTGCCATGTCAGCTCGATTACATTTACACGGGGTGCACGGGTGGTGTACGAGGCACGCCCAACCCGTGTGCCCCTTGTCTCTTCCGTAAACGCTCAATTTTTGCTCTTTTAGGCTTCACTTTTCGTATATCCACTCAATTCTCCGTGTTTCTACTTTGCTTTCCTCGTATTCATATTCAATTAGCTTCAAAAATCATGAAATTTCTACAAAATAAGCACGTGTAATATCTTTTCCACAATGAGTGAATATGTAACATTAAACGTGAGTATGTGCATGTTTACTCATCATTTTAGCTTGAAATACGCCTCAAAATATATGCAAAACTCACACCTATCAAAATCCCCCAAACTTACACCATCGACCGTCCCGATCAACAATTTTTTTCCAAAAACGATCAAGCACAACAGGGAGATAAGGATAAAAGCGCACACAACGGATCCACAAAAAAAAAATTCAAATTGTTCATCATGAACGTCAAGCAACAAACCAATCAAGCCTCAAATATCGATCAAAGAACACGCCTCAAGTAAACAAAGTGAAATGCTCTGAATTCCAACTCTCAAAGTTAAGTGTATACTCTCATCTCACAAGGATATAGGACGTGTTTACGCTCAAATCAATTCAATGTCGCAAAATTGCCATAGGCTTGCAATTCGTCTCATATCTCCGCCACTAAAGTGTATGCAATTTGTGAATCAAAAAGGACTTTCTCATTTGGTTGTAATGAAGGATCTTTGGTTTGGGTAGGAAATTTTGGATAAAATTACTCAAACTCGAGTATATAGACCGATGAGCATATCAATCATTTTCATTACAATCTCATATGCTACTCCAATCATCCCTCATTTTTATCAACTTCATTTATCTCTATTTCCTTTCTTTCTTTTGAGAATTGCCTCCATTCACAATCCTTCACCCCCCAAGTTTATCAATTTTTCAATCAATTTTTTTTTTCGTATCCACTCATTTCCTTCCTTTTTATGTCCCATTTAACCAAGTGTGCCCATTTACCCTACTTTTCAATTCCCACCCATTCATCCTCATTCATTCCTTTACTCAACGCTATACATTCGAGTCTTAGGTGATGGATATATTAAGATCAAGGGATAAATTTTGTGGCTATCAAAGAAATAGGCTATAGGCTCAACTTGGCTAACTAGGAATTTCAATATCATCATTAGGTAAGCAAAAGGCTTGAAGGGCTAACAAAAATGGCATTTAATCACCTTCACAGTTCGCATACAACATGTGGCCTTGACAGAGATACCCAAGCAAGTTCTAGAATTTTAACGACATGAATGATACACTCAAATCACAACAAAGATCTGCGCAAGATACAAGCAAAGAAAGGCTCAAAAGCTCACATGCTTGTAATTATGTAATTCAAAGCATCAAACCAAGTTTTCCATATCAACATGCTCAATGTCATCTATTCAAGGCTCAATCAACTCGTAACCAACATCCAATCCTAACAATATGAATTTCAATCAACACACAACAACAAGTTGCAACATGCCCGGTCAACTCACTCTCTAACCACTACGAAAGCAATAGACGTGCTAAAGCTATAAACGTGCTCTAATGCAAATGCAACCTAGAATGCTCTAATGCAACTATATGAAAACACAAAATGCATGAATATATATATATATATATATATATATATTTTTAAAAAACACACAAAAAAAATACAACAAAGACACACAAATCACACTCATTAATAAAAACACGCATGTCAAATCACTCCAATCACACAAAATTGAAACTAACACACACAAAAATGAAAGTCACACGAAAAACCGTTGGGTTGCCTCCCAACAAGCGCTATATTTAACGTCTTTAGCTTGACGCCTTTTAATTCGATTATGATCTTTGCGAAATGAGACTTGTCACCTCATCGTGCACTTTTCCATGCCAATCCCGCTCACTTGGATTTACATCTCCTTGATCATTGCTAAATAAGGTTTTCATGTTTGTCAACTATCCATGTGTTCTCCTCTTCATCGCACGAATGGTACGTGCACGCTCTTGGTTCAACATCAGGCTTTTTGTGCCTTTCCTTCTTCTTCATTGATAATCCCTGCATATTATCTTTAGAATGCACACAATTATTCAAGCTATTAGCTTGAGTATAGGAATTAGCAATTGTTGTTGTTTTACAACCATTAAAACCATCATGTCTTTTCACATTCGAAAAATGGAAAATGAAATACGCTCATCGTCAACTTGTAATGTAAGCTCCTTTTTCACATCTATTAGTGCTTCCGCTTGATTGCCAAAAATGGACGCCCGAGTATCAGAGGGGTGTCACAATCCTCATTCATATCTAGCACTAGAAAATCCACGGGGAATATGAATTTATCGACTTTTATGAGCACATCTTCTAGTATCCCCATTGGATGTACGAGTGATCTATCCGCGAGTTGTAGGGTAACAGTGGATGGTCTCACTTCTACGAGTCCAAGCTTCCTGAGGACGGACAGCGGCATCAAATTGATACTAGATCCTAGATCACAAAGTACATTATCAAAGAAAATATCGCCTATTGTACAAGGAATAGTGAAACTCCCGGGTCTTTCAAAGCTTTTGTGGTATTTTCCTTTGTATGAGTGCGCTACATTCTTCCGTCAAGTTGACAATCCCATTCTCCGCCCATTTGTTCTTGTTGGACATCGCTTCCCCTAAAAACTTTGCATAATTTGGTATATGTTTCATTGCTTTGCAAAGGAATGTTAATGTGCAATTTTTAAATATGCCCACAAATTTAGCAAATTAATTATTCAAATTAGTCTTGTGAAACAATCGGGAAAGGGAAGAGGAATATTATATTTCAACAAATTAGAGTTAGGATACAATTCACGTTTCTTGGCTCTTTTTGTTTATCTATTTGTTGCTCGGTTCCTCCTTTAACTTTCATATTGCCTTGGCGTCGTTTACATCATTTCCTGAATTTGAATGGTAGGTTCGGCAAACACAAACGACCTGGTTGTGCGTTGATACACGGGTCGTGCGTGATTACGACGTCACACCAATATCGCATTTTCAGACTTTTCATTCTCTTTTCCACCCCACACATGGATAGCATTGCAATGTTCCCTCGGGTTGACCTCCGTGTTGCTTGGAAATTGACCCTTTTGATGTTGACTCCCCACAATTTCAGCCAATTGACCCATTTGAGTTTCGTGATTCTTTATCGAGCTTGTCACTTGTTGTTCTAACTTATCCATCCGAAGGTCTTGCTTAGCGAGCGGCTCCCGTGTCATTCATGAAATCATTAGATTGATTTATGAAGGAGGTGAGTGCGTCTTCCAACGATGATTTTCCTTCCCATTATCGCCTCCACTTGAAGCATTAAATCCGGCGGAGGTTGTAACACATTCTTTGTATTTGCATAGGAAAATTTTTCATGATTTCTCAACCCTGGATGGTAGTGTGTTGGGTTTGCATTATTCGCAAATTGTTGAAATTCCGGTTATTCACATAATTTACCTCTTCCATCGGATATAGAAGAGATTCATTACCCGTGCTCGTGCGCTTCCGCCGCCCCTTCGTAAATACACTAAATTGTGTTGTCAAAGTTGCTACTTGTGCCGTCAATGTTTTAATTGAGTCCGAATCCGAGATTTCGCTACTCGTTGTACATTGGATCTTTCGGATGGCCACTGTAACTGTTCATGGCCATTTCTTCAAGAAGGTTCAAGGCATTTTGTGGAAACATTGCCAACAATGCTCCTCCTGCCGCGGCATTTACAAAGGCCCTCGTTTGTCCCATTAAACCATTGTAGAAGAAGCATAATTGTTGATCCCGGAAACCCATGTTGTGGACATCTACGTAACAAATCCCGAAACCTTTCCCAAGCCTTATACAAAGGCTCGAAAGTCGAATCGTCGGAATTGAGTAATCTCGCTTTTGAGCCGCAAAGTTTTGCTCGGTGGAAAGAATTTAAACAAGAACTTTTGGATCAGTTCGTCCCATGTGCTTTGTTTGCCTTTGCGTCAAAGTACCCAACCAATTTCTCGCCTTATCCCTTAAAGAGAATGGGAACAGGCGCAATCTTATGGCGTCATCCGAGACTCCGTTCATTTTAATCGTATTGCATATTTGGATAAAATGCGCAAGGTGAGAGTTAGGATCTTGATTGCAAACCCCAAACCGATTTTGTTGCACCATATTGATTAGTGCCGGTTTGAGCTCGAAATTGTTGGCATTGATAGGAAAATGGGCAATACCACCGTAATTACGATTCGTTTGTGGTCGAAAGTAATCACGAATGGCTTGTTGTTGAACTGGTATCGGTAACTCGTTCCCACCATTGTTTGCCGATATTGGTAGTTCATTCAAATCCCCCATTATCGGATTTGTGTTGTCTTTCGCACCCGTCTAGTGGTAGACCGATTCTCCTCGCGAAAGCCTCAACTTCCGGTATGAGCGGTATTAAGTCCCCCGCCCAGAGCGCGTGTTCATGCACTACCTGGACCAAACTAAAAGAAGCAAGTCAAATAATGTGGAATTAAAATCACAATAGAATAAATAAAAAAAAATAAAATAAAAAATGTCTAAATTAAGAATAATTCTATCTATCGCAATATTAGCACCATAAATTGTATTAGTCCCAAACAGCAACGGCGCCAAAAACTTGTTTGCCTATATTTTTAGCTTCACCGCAAGTGTACGATGTACGTTATCGAATAGGGTAGCAAGGTCGTATCCACGGAGACTAATAAATTAATATGCTAAGTATTGATCCAAGATAGTCTTATTTTTATTTAGCGATTGAAATTTGATGATTGTTGTATTGAGATTAAGACAATTTAAATCACTAAAACACAAGATTAAGATAACACAAATGAAAGAAGTATCAAGATAATGAAATGGATTTCCGAGTTAAGGTTTCGATTAATAATCCTCTTGTTATCCGATTTAATCAAGCCACGTTATTATCAATATTCTTATAAGACGATCATAAAACTATTTTATCCTCCCTCTCGAGATGCATATAAAACGTAGATCGAAATACTTATGCTAGCATCTCTACTCAACATGAAGCATTCAACTCCCAAAAGCACAAAAGATCAAATATCCTCACAAATATTTACAAACCTCTCGATTCATGCAAATATTTGTGTCGAGTATTCAAGATCTAATATTGAAACTCATCTCTCGAATTATGAATCAATATATCAAACAAGTTAAATCATTGATCAAGTGATAAAACAAGAATAAGCTCAAAATACTCAAATAAGCTTCAAGATAATAACTTCAACTAAGATTAAAACATCCAACAAGAGTTCATTAATCTACTTCCAAAACCCTAAATCACAAGAGTTTAGCTACACATGATTAAACAACTTATAAACAAAGTGTTCAAAGTCATTACAAATGAAAATGAAAGATTGAAACTAAAAGAGAAGCAAGAAAAACTTAGGAACGTCGACAATCTCTTGATATATCTCCGTTTTTCAAGCTCCGATGCAACCCGATTGTCTCCTTGATGTCTCCTTCCAAGAGTTGACCCTTGTCTTGTGTTGTAGATCCAAAAATGCCAGAATATCCCCGTGCGCCCCAAAAGCCTTTTTATACCCACCATCAAGTTTAGGGTATAATCTTTGCATTATGGGATTCAGGCGCAGACAAGGTGGTGCGTCGGAGCACGGGTTACCCGTGCACCACCATGCTGAAATTACCCAACTCTCTGTAGGGCGCACGGGTGGTGCGTCGGAGCACGGCCTACCCGTGTGCCATTCCGGTGAAATGCTCCAACCCTTTGTAGGACGCACGGGTCATGCGTCGATGCATGGGCTACCCGTGCGCCATGCTGCAGCTCCAGTTACATTTACACAGGGGTACACGGGTGGTGTCTGAGGCACGCCCAACCCGTGTGCCCCTTGTCTCTTCCGTAAACGCTCAATTTTCGCTCTTTTAGGCTTCACTTTTCGTATATCCACTCAATTCTCTGTGTTTCCACTTTGCTTTCCTCGTATTCGTATTCAATTAGCTTCAAAAATCATGAAATTCCTACAAAATAAGCAAAGTGTAATATCTTTTCCACAATGAGTGAATATGTAACATTTAACGCGAGTATGTGCATGTTTACTCATCATTTTAGCTCGAAATACGCCTCAAAATACATGCAAAACTCACACCTATCAGGGACCATTGAAGAAATGGGACTGTGGATTTGACAAAGCCGACGCCGCGGAGTTTGCACGTTTGAGGACCCTGTACTGCCACACAATCCTAATGCACGACTTGAACCAAGAGAAGGACAGGGTGCTTGGTTTAGCAAAAAAATTTGTTAGGGGAAAGTAGTTGGTTTATCGACTCAGGAGTTCATTTCGTTAGACGGAGCTTATAAGTACACTTTATTTATTACATCAGACTAGAACACTTTTTATCCTGTGCATTTTCTGTCAACATTATGTGTTACTTATTTATGAACGATATTCAAGCAAACATGTTTCCCTGTGTTATGCGTATTGTTAGTGTGTAAACAATGCACATTTTCGTCAGTACGCAAAATATGTTCCTTATTGCTTTGGTATATGTACGTTCATAGGCAAGAACTTGGTGTTTTCCAGTTTTGAAGATGTTTTTAACAATTCATGTGTATGCACAATACTTAAGCAGTTTGTTTTCGGGTATTGTAATTACTTTTTATTTTTTGGAACTCAATGTAACAAATGTACAACTGAATGTTACACTCAGACGAAATGACAATCCAATGTATACCAAAATAACATATTATGATACTATAATATAATTATTTATACACCAGAATATCCTGAGTATAAAACCACCAAAGTATTGATATATATACACCACAATATACAACCAAATTTACTATGTTTTTTCGATATTTTGTTGAAGTACTACAAATATTTTTACTCATTTGAAGTCATTGTAATCATTTGAAAAGTTGTTTAGGTTAGGTTACAGGGCATTTTGTTTAGTCAATAGCAATTATAACATATAATTGTTTAGGTTACAGGGCATATTTTTTAGTAAAAGTCAGAAGATTAAAAACGATGTAACATTAGAATGTAAATGGCATCCAGTTATAATGCAAATGACATTCAATTATAATATAAATGACATTTCATTTAACATTGGAGACGGATTTGTTTGTTCTTAAACTTCCTCGACGTGCTTATTCGTATGTTAAAGCCGCATTGTCTACCATAATCCCTATAAAACTCCACATCTTTGTCCAAACTCCCAAAATGCATGTCCACCCGCGGTATTTTATCTGTTCAACTTTAGGTATCTAATATTTGGTGTTGTCGGGTGATATTACCGGACGCTCTCTCGTAATTCGGCGTCTTTGGATTGTTTCATCACTACTATCCGCAAAGCATATGTACACCAAATAAGTGAAACTGATACACAAAAATAAATTTCAAATTACACAATAGTTTCACTATCATAATACAGTTTCCTCAAATCAAAAATCTGCCCATCCACACTGAAAGTGTTTCAATCTTCACACCAATTTTCGAGCAAATGTATACCAAAATGAAATGTTGGTATACTATTATTGAACTATTTGATCACCATTGTTGTTCACAATCTAAATCACCAAAGTATTCGCATATATACACCATAATATGTGGCAAATACACAAGTTTGTCGAATGATGTATACAACTATACGTTTTAATGTATCGCTTCAAATAACATTCAAGCACATAATATCATATTTTAAATTAACACAACAATATACATATCTATACACGAAAAATTGGTTTACGAGGCATATATATTGCACTATGTGTATACAACGATTTCACATAAAACATTCATCATCATGACCCAGACCCACAACATATTATGCATGCTTACATGTACACAATACTGAATATAAATGTATAGCAACCTAATGTATAATGTATACGTTTCAGTATATTTCTTTACATTAAGATAAACATCAATTATGATTCCACGTTTAGTAACAAAAATACCAACAGGATGAATAAGGATATTGCGCGATTTTCGAAAAAACACACATACCAGGGAAAAAGCGTCAAAACCCGATTCTCATTAGATATGTCCGCCAAATATTCTTCATGTTGTGATTCGTCGCACTCATCGCCCATTTTTCAAGGTTTTTGTGATTTTTTTTCGACTATAGGTTTTTTTCTGTGTTTTTGGACGTCAAACTCGGTATTTTTGTTGAAGAATTCTGGATGGATGAACAATGGAGAAGATGACAGAGAAACGTGTGCTTTTGGTTGCTAAATTAAAGATTCTTCTGTTATGGTAAGATTGCAATCAAGAGGATCCCTTGATTTTAGGTTGTTAATTATGGTATTAATTTAGCTGGTTTTAGTGGATTACTGAAATGCCTTTTTCGAATTAAAAATAATTAAAAAATGGTGTTTTGCAAGACCAATCTAGACCATTGATTATTTGGGATGTAGGGATGGGATCTGTCCACACTGCCACATAAGATCTCATCCCTATATATATATATATATATATAGTAGTGGAAATGGTTCAAATTGGCCATTTCCAAAGTGTTAAAATTAAAAATAGCTAACTTTTTCAAACACGTATTTTTTAGTCATTTTGGGATGTGAAATGACATTCATACCCTTTAAGTATATTACATTAGTCACATACCTCTCTTTCTCTTTCTCACTTTTGGTTCTAAGACATAAAACTTGACCGGCGACCCATTTTTTTCGATCGGAATCTCGAAACAATGTAAGCATTTTGTTCTCTAGTTCATCCTTTATCATTTAAGTATCGTAGTTAGTTTGAGGTTGGATATACAATAGATTTGAAAACGATAAACATGAAGAAAAAAAATAAGTTCGAAATAAGAGAGGAAAACAGTCTGCAAATGTAACTCGACATCTGACTCGATGTCGAGTTACATCTGTTTGAGTTGTATGTCACGCTTCTTCAGATTTGAATTTTGTTTTTTTATCTGTTGTTGTTGGTTTCAGATGGAGGATGATAAAGTGATAAATGTCCATAGTGATTTTTGGGATGGTAGTATCTATAGGAACGGTGAAGAAGTACTCGTCTTTACGTCGTTGTGGACAATATCATATAGTGGGTTTGTGGATATTGTTCATAACGTTGTAAATGGTGATCGGCGTTTGTGTTAATACAAATTATACTGTTTAATGCCAACTGAGGGTGATTCTAAGGTTAAGTCTTTGATTATGTGTGATCGGGATCTTCGACGAGTAGCTGAGATTTTCAAAGATCCCCGAATATTTGTGATCTTGCAACCAAAAAATTATGGGATGGTGGGGACTTGATACACCAAAAATAACAATACACGTGGTTTTATGAACCTCATAGCTGCTCAATCGTATTCATATGGTATCGACAGTCAATTCATGCCCTTAAATCCATATAATTCTCATTGCGGCATGAATTATATACATGTTGCGCCCGATAATTGTCCAAGTAAATCTAGGACCTTGGAGCCTCAACCAACATGTAGTACCCAATAATTGTCCAAGTAAATCTCCTATCTTGGAGCATCAACCAAGAATCAATAGTATTGATCATGTGGATGGTGATAATGATGATGATGATGATGGTGGTGGTGGTGGTGGTGGTAGTGGTGGTGGTGGTGGATTTAATGATGATTTTGGGTTGTATAATGATGTTGGGAGGTATGATGATTTCAGGGGTGGTGGCCATTATGATGACCAAGATTTTGTTGGTGATCAACATAACCAACAAGATGAACAATTTGTTCAATCGGGTGATAATGATGGTGACACATCCGAGGAAGAAGATGATGACCTAGAGTACGACGTTGACAATGAACTAGTCCGTTGATTGATTTATGATCACTTTGGATGGGAAAAAGATGACTATTTTGTTCCCGATGACCGTGAAGGGAATGGTGTGAACAATGATATCATAATAGGAAACAATGACGAGCATGTTCTTCGGAATAGACAATTTCCAATCCATAAGGTACCTCATGTTGATGCCAACGAAGTAGATAATGAGAACACTGATCATACGAAGCTCCCAACGGTTTGGTCGAAGGATGGCTCGAACGTCTTATTAGTATCCGACCTTAATTCCATTCCACAATAACCACCTAACATTGAACGTGACTTATTCAAATGTGCGATTGCTTGAAAGCAAGGAATAAATTGTAATAAAGTTGGGCTTCTACCATCTACACTATCGTGTGGAGTATAGAATAACCCGGTCTTCGACTTTACATTATTACATTATGAGGTTGTTTGCAAACATAAATGATGCACCTTCTTACTTCGTGCAAACGCTATCCAAGGAGGAAGTTGGAAGGTGACTAAATTCGAGCAACCTCATATATGTGAAGCCAACTTAAGTAGACATGCTCCTCGACAATTGCCTTGAAGATTATTGGAGCCCTGTTTGCACCAAAACTACTAAAGGAGGGACGTTCCTTAAACCTAGGGATATTATTGTTGATTTGTTCATTTGAACATGGAATAGACATTTTGTACAACAAAGCACTAAAATCGCAGACATCATGCTTACGACTACATACACGGTGACCACTTACAGTCTTGGGGGATTTTTGCATTCTTGTACATCTTGAAAAAAAAGAGAACCTGGTACATTTGCGCTAGACGAGACTGATGACGATGATAGATTCAAGTATGTTTATATTGTCTTACATGTGTCAATTAAAGGATTCAGTGAGTGTTGGAGACTTATTATTGTTGTTGATGACACACACTTAAAGGGCAAGTTTAAAGGTGTGTTGTTTGTTACGATTTACGAAAAGACGGCAATGAACAAGTATTTCCACTAGCATTTGGTGTGGGTAAGGAGAAGGACGAATCATGGGAATGGTTTATGAAGCAATTACGCAATACATATGGATGCCCCGAAAATATGCTCATTGTATCCGATCGTTATAAAAGTGTTAAGAATGCAGTTGGCACTGTATTTCCTGATGTTGTGCATAGTATATGCACATATCACTTGGGGCAAAATATCAGAAATTATCAAGGTCAAGACCTTAATTATACCAAAAGGGACGTGATGAATTTACTTATTCTGGTGCTTTTATTTGTGACAATTACATGAATAAAAATAAAAACAAATGAAGAATACAAACGGAAACAATAGACAATTTAATCTGACAACTTTTAACACAGAATCAAAGAATTCATCCTAAAATTGTTCCTCAGAACCTGGAACGCTTGCACTCAAGAGAAGTGCCCTGGGAAACCTCTGAACATCAGCACAATAGTTATAAACCATGTGTTTCTGCTGAACCCATCTCAATCTGTTTCTACCATTAGCATCCAACTCATGAGTCAACGATTGTGAAGTACATGATGTTCCAACTGCACACGCATCAATCTTGAAATTCCTGTAATAGGCCACAAATGGAGCTTTTGTCCAATCCGTCTTCACCCGCCCGCCTTGTGTTGCCCAATCATCTGCATTCCACAAGCTGCAGTACACTCTCATCGCCTGATTCTTCGGGAATGGGATACCGCTCGATTCGTGGTTGTTGAAAACTCTTATGGGACTGTTGTCCACCAAGAATCTGTTTGAAATTATATGTCTGGTTAGAAAATGCATATATTTGTATGGTACACTTGTTTAGTTAATATAATGCAAAGGGATATTATAAAAACACCGCTGACGTTTGGGCTAATTACATAAAAAAAAAAAAAAAAAAAAAAAAAAAAATTGGAGAAGCTTCAACAAAAAAAAAAAAGCCTCAGTTTAATTTTGTTTAAGGGATAATTACAAAACACCCTAAGGTTTGGGTTAATTACAAAAAAATACATGTTTCAAAATTACAAAAACCCCTTCATGTTTCGTTTTGTATTAAATTTAAGGGAGGTGACAAAAATAATTGTAAGTGTCAAGGTTTTTTCTGAAATGTTATCGAAAATCAATGGGAAAACGTAAGACGGAATCAAACTTCAAGCGGTTTTTTGTAATTTTCAAAAAACTTTGGTTTTTTTGTAATTAGCCCAAACCTTAGGGTGTTTTTGTAATTATCCCTAAATATAATGGAAAACTGTTTAAATTTAAAATATTTTTCATTCATAAGAATATGAAGACGGAATCAAATCTCAAGAAGTTTTTGCAATTTTGAAAAACCTCTTTTTTTTGGTAATTAGCCCGAACCTCGGGGGATATTTTGTAATTATGCCTAATGCAAATGAGATGTGATGATCAAGTCCTTGACCGGGTTCGTTAAAATAAAATTACATGATGCGTTGAGGATTCCAGGCGATTGAGTAAGTGTGGAATCTTTCTTGTGGGATCAAACCGAGAGATGGAACTGTTGTTCCTTGTCTCCATGGGCGTAGCGGGATTTTTCAGGTGCTGCGGTCAATTTTTTTTTGTTTCGACTAGGCGGTTATCGAGCCGAAATTTTAAAAAATAAAAAAGACAAATTTGAAGGTCGTACCTTTACCAATTTCGGCTTATCTTGAATTAACTTTTTGGAAAAGTGACTTAACCAAAAGCCAATTCTAAATTAACAACTAAACAACTATTATTATTATGGAAAATGAATTTTTAGATCCAAAAGTTCATTTGAGAAGTGTTTCCAAAAAGCTGAATATTATCAAGTTGGAGCATATAAGATCCCTCTACATAACTAATAATGCAATTATTCATCCATTCAATGTCTTAACTAGGATATCTGATTCTTAATTCATTTGGTCTTTTAAATTTAAACTCAAATTTTTTTATAGGTTAATTTTCAGTGTGGTCCAACCTAAATTTAACAGGGCTACTCCGAGTTCTAGTGCGATACAACTCACATTTAATAGGACGACCCCGAAATCCAGTGCGGTCGACGGACCGCACTGGTCTCCATGTGGCTACGCCACGCTTGTCTCCTTTGCCCGTGAGTATACATTTGTGTGCACTGAGTGTATGGCTCTCCGGTGGCATTTCCCAAAACTCAAGTCAATTTCGTCGTGTCCTTCGCCTTGAGATGATAAGCGTACATGTTTTGTAGGAAACTAATTAGAACCACTTTTTTTTTTAATAAGTTGGGAGTAGTGATTGTAGGAGATGGGATAAAAAAACTGAAAGATACAACCCTGGTCAATACCGTTACAAAGGGTGAAGCGATACCACTTGAGCTACGAGTAGGGGCTTTAGCCCCCCAAAATTTTTGAAAATTTTATTATTTTTATGTATATTTTATTTTAAAATATTTATTTTTAGTACTAAATATTTATTGTTTATTGATTTAGCCCCCAAAATTATTTAGCCCCCAAAGATACGGGTCTAGCTCCGTCCCTGGCTACAAGCTCGAGCCAATTGATTAGAACCACTTGAGAAATCATGTACTTGTGTATACATAATAATAAAAATTTGGTCGTTAAAATAAAGAATTGAAAAAAATACTCACGAAAAATGTGGTGACGGTTCCAGCAGAGTTTCCAGGGACAAGTTTGAGTTGCATATCGAATCTTCCGAACAAATACTCATTCTTGGATTGAAATCCTGAACCCGAATATTGGTCTAGCGACAGAGACAGACCACGTCCACCTTCAGTTATCTGTCCACGTCCGTCGCCCCATGTGATTTCCGCGTCTCTGTGGAAATTAGCAAGGGAAGGGACTGTGAAACAGGACAATATTACAAAAAATGAGAGCAGTGCGAAATTTTCTGGAGCTTTAGGATTAGAAAAGAAGGCCATTCTTTTGGGGTAGGTTGTGAACAGATTTAGTATGAATGAAAGAGTTAATTCTTTTTTTTTTTTTTTTTTTTTTTGGTGATGATCATGCAAGAAGTTCCCTCAATTTATATATTGTGCGTTGTGTGTGGGGTTTTGATCTTTTTTTTTTTTTTTTTTTTGCTTCAGTCCAAGTGAGAAGGTGTGAGCTGGATGCAAAGGAATTGAAGCTGGCTAACTAACAATGTTTGAATGATTATTCATGTAATAAGCCAATGGGTCCTGGAATGATTCCAGCGGTGGGAGACTGTAGCAGAAATAAGATGCGTCATTGCATTATTGTAACGCCGACGGGGTCTGAGTGTTTCATCTCCTATTCCACTGCACAAATGAATGCTACGTGTATAGAAGTTACCATATTAAATCCCTACAATTTAGGCTTGAGTTATGCTCCAAAATTGATATGGTAATTTCTACACACGTGGCAATCATCCGTGCGGTGAAATAGGAGATGAAACACAACGCTGGAATAAAAAATCTCATCCGATTATAACGGACAATTACAAAATTCGGGCTAATTACCAAAAAATTCACAGATTTTTAAAAACTGCAAAAAAACCCTTGATGTTTGGTTCCGCTTTTATTTCTCCCTTCATATAAAAAAAAAAAACATTTCAAAAATTTAGAAATGTTACAATTACCCACTTAAATTTAAGACAAAATCAAATTTGATGGGCTTTATGGTAATTTTGAAACATCTTTGTGTTTTTTTTGTAATTAGCCCAAATCTCAGGGGGTCTTTTGTAATTATTCCTTATTATAATATTCACATTATTGTTGTTGTAGAGTATTTTCGGTGCCTTTCTTGGCTGCTTCTCATAGGCCCACTGCTAATCATTGATGGAGCATGATTTTGAAGGATGGTGCTCATGATTTGTTTGGTGGTATTTTATTCGATTGAAATTGATTGTATCAAAAAAGGTGTCATATTCCCTCCTTGTTGAGGCTTCTTTTTCTCTCTATTGGGAGTTGTGCTTCCTCCTTTTGGAGGGTTTTTTCTTATGTTCCTTTCTCCTCCTCTCCTTCATTAATGAACATTCTCCATAACCTAAACCTTCATTATGACCACCATTCAATGCCATTCAATATTTCCGCCGCTTATACATTTATACTAGGAATCTTGCATTGTCCATACTCTGCTTTGCTACTCTCTTAAACCTCTGTTTCTCTTTCTGTCTTATTCTCTTTGTCTTGTCCTTCTTTTTCTGTTTTTTTTTTTATATCTCTAACTGTTTTTGTTTCTCTTGCTTGTTTCTCGTGTCCCAAAGCCCCATCCATTGTCTGTTTGATTGAGTGTGGGTGTCTCCGATGGATCCGGATCTCGAAATAAAGTGCGTAAGTTCTCCTTTCCGAGTCGAAAATGCTATCATTCGGTTGGAGGAAGTGGATATTAGCTCGTGTGTTAAGGAATGCTCCAAAAGCCTCTTTGGAAAAATTTTTGGTTCAAAAAAGCAAACCTCGGTGGCTTAAAAAGACTCCTTCCCCAAATATGGCCCTCACGGGAACAGTTCTCTATTAGAGAACTTGGATATAACTTCTTTCGCTTTGTCTTTACCCCGAGCTAGACAAAAAAAGGATTACGAGATGGCAAACTTTGGACTTTTGACAACCAATATATTATTCTCAAAGAATGGGGAAGGCCTCTCTCGCAACAATGATCCACTTTTAACAAAATTGATCTTTGGGTTCAGATCCGAATATACCCATCCACCGTCAGGTTGTGCTCGAAGTGGGTCTTAAAATCGCTTGGCCTTCAGAAGGTTCGGACATTGTGATTCCCGAGAATGGAGGTATCAAGCGGTAGACATCTCAAAATCCTAGCCCAATCGACTTGGACCAAGCCATCCCTAGAGGCTCCAAAATAAAGCTAGGTGAGAAAATTATTTGGGTCGATTTTAAGTATGAAAAGCTCTTCAATCTCTCGCTTACTCATGTGGGAAAGTTGGACACTCGGACAGCCTTTTGCGAAAAAAGAAAATCGATATTGCTCTCGGGAGGTGATTAATGATGGACAATATGGCGATTGGATAAAGGCTAACTCCTTCATCCATGGAGCTAAGCTCGAACCACCTCCTTCCAAATACGACCTCCAGGACAACTCAAAATACCCCCACTCATGAACCCCCATTGATTCAAACCGCAACCATACTACCAATCTTATCCCTTTCGTTAGATACCCCCACTCTCCTCCACCCCACTATCTATTTCCCCTCCCTAAACCATCTTCCAATTCATCATAATCAATACTCACTCTCTCTTACAAAAATTAACAAATCCCCTATCTCCTCCTTGGCTAACCATGCTCCCTTCATCCCTCTTCCACCACCACTTCCTCTCCAAGGTCAATTAACCTTGCTTCGCCCCTCTACCCCTTGCAATCCACCCCCGGAGAATTCCCTTTCGGTCACAAAAACCTTGTTTGTATCCCTATCCTAACCAACACTCCTAGAAAGCCTTTCACCAATATCACAAACAGCCCAAGCCTCTCCTCGCTTACTAACCCCACTACCATCCCTTAAAAATCAAAACCAGGAACACTTAGAGGTAAAGGGAAAATCTCTTTAATTGATGAGGCTTCACCTATGGATACCAATTTGGACAAGATATCTAATAAAAGAGAATTCTCTCGCTTCTTGAGAACTGTGATGAGGGTGTTAATTTGTTCGCCGCCATTGAGCTTGTCAAGAAGAAAAAATGTTAGCTATTGCGGGGTGGAGGAAGCCAACCTAAATCGCCCCGAGGTTGCCAATGAAGGTTATGGTGTGGAATCAGAGAGGTTTGGGAGGGCCTCGCTTGGCATTACCCGGCTTAAGGAATCTTGGCGATTCCACCACCCCGATTTTACTTTCGTTTGTGAAACAAAAAAAAAAGAAAAATTTTATTGCCGTTTTTGTAAGCAACTCAATGTGTGTGACAGATGGGGATATGTTGATCCGATTGGTAAAAGTGGTGGCCTCCTTATTGCTTGGAGTGATCAAATAAACGTTTTGCGGTACTCTCATCTCTAACCAATTCATTTCGAGGTCGAATTCAACCTTCCAAATGAACCCAACCTCTCTCGGATTGTGTTTGTCTATGCTAGTACCAATTCATTGTGAGAGAGAGGCTCAATGGAACTACTTTAGAAGCATTTACCCTAGATGGGGCAAAACATGGTGTATGGCAGAGACTTTAATGACATTTGTTGTCATGAGGAAAAGCAGGTGGTGGTAGAAGGAGGCGTACCAATAGCTTCTTTCAATTCAATTCTTTCATTGGTGATCTTAGTATGCATGAAATCAAAATGAATGGCTCAATTTTCACCTGGGCTAACAATCGTGATGCGGAGGGATTTGTTGAAGAGAAACTTGACCGCTTTTTTGGATCTTTCGATTGGCATACTAAATTCCCTAATGGATTGGTGATTAACGAGCATAAGCACTCATCTGACCACCTCCTTCTGATTTTTGATTCCAGCCCTGGTTCCTCGGTTTTCAGGAAGAGATTTGCCTTTGACAAACGTTGGATTGGCAAAACAGATGTTGACAAGATCATTGATAAAGATGGGGCGGACCCCAAGTTGGGACCCCATTCTTCCAACTCAGAGTAAAATTACCAATTGTCGAATTCATTTGCTTAAGTGGAGAAAGCAGACTTCAAAACGAGCTCTTTTCGTAAAAATTGCATCCATCAAAAATCACCGGACACTCTAAGAGAGCAAGGAGGTCTCGAGATTTGAAGGAATGGAATAAGCTTAAAGGGCGCTTTTTTGATGAGGAGTATAGGCTTGAGGAAATTTTTTGGAAGCAAAAGTCTAGAATTCAATGGCTTCAAGAGGGTGACAAAAATACTAAATTTTTCCACGCCTATACCATGCAGAGAAGGAGAAAAAATTGTATTCTCAGACTAATTGATGGAAATCGGAATTTGTGTGTGAAGGAAGCTGACATTGAAAATGTGGTGACTGAATTTTATCAAAATCTCTTCACTTCGATGCATTTTGTTTTGGGAACTCGAACCTCGCTCAAGATATTCCACACTCAATCACCTCTCAAATGAATATGGAGTGGTTGCACCTGTGGAAGAAGCTGAGATTAAAAAAGCACTTTTTGATATGAACCCCAACAAAGCCCCCGGGCCCGATGGTATGTCTCCCCTCTTTTTTCAACATTTCTGGAATACTGTTAAAAAAGACATATGCTCTGCAGTAGCTAGTTTTTTCTTGTCTGGGAAAATTTTGAAAAATGTTAATCACTCCTTAATCACTCTTATCCCTAAATGCCTTAACCCATCTCTCATCTCCCAGTTTAGGCCTATCAGTCTCTGTAACGTTATCTACAAAATCATTTCAAAAATCTTGGCTAATAGAATCAAGCCTTGCCTGACCTCTTGCATCTGTGAGAACCAATCTGCCTTTTTGACCAATAGGCAAATTCTTGACAATGTGGTCATTGCTCACGAAGCCATTCATTACCTCAACAGACACAGATCTGGCACTAAATGCTTCATGGCTATTAAGCTGGATATGGCTAAGGCCTTTGATAGAGTAGAATGGGACTGTATCAAATTTGTCATGCTTAGAATGGGATTTTCTCATATCTTTGTTCATTGGATTCTGTCTTGTGTCTCCTCTTCCTCTTACTCCTTTAATATCAACGGCAAAGCTTGTGGTTATGTCATACCATCTAGAGGCATTAGGCAAGGAGACCCCATTTCTCCATATCTCTTCCTTATTGTCTCTGAACTCTTTTCCAGCCTTATCAAGTCAGCCGTTTCCAAAAAAGTCCTCCACGGCCTCCAGATCAGTCACAAAGGGCCCATTGTTACACATCTGCTTTTTGCAGATGACTCCTTGCTTTTCTGTGAAGCATCCTCCCAACAAGCCAGTGCTTTGCTTGAGATCCTTGACAATTATCGTAGATTTTCGGGGCAGCTTGTTAATATTGACAAATCCTCTATCTTTTTTAGCAAAAACACCCCCCAGCCCATCCAACAAGATGTCTGTAATACTCTTTCTGGTATCCAAATTCAAAAATCCTCTAGATACTTGGGTCTGCCTCTATCTATTGGAAGATCAAAAAAAGAGGTGTTTCAGTTTGTTGTTGATTCTGTGGTCAATAAGCTTGATAATTGGAAGAATAAATTCCTTTCCCCAGCTGGCAAAGAAATTCTTGTGAAATCTGTTCTTGATGCTCTCCCTGTTTATGTTCTTTCTTGTTTTAAAATTCCTCTTGGCACTTGTCACAAAATCAGCCAGCTTGCAGCCAACTTCTGGTGGGGTTCTAATGATCTTGCTCACAACAAAATCCATTGGAAATCTTGGGATAAACTCACTGTTCCTAAATTGAATGGTGGTCTTGGTTTTCATGATATTCATCTCTTTAATGAAGCTTTGCTTTGCAAACAATTATGGAGAATCATTGCTAACCCCAACCTTTTAGTGAGCAAAGTTTTGAAAAGCAGGTATTTCCCTAAAGGAGGGCTTCTTGCTGCCGAGGCTGGTCAAAACTCCTCTTGGCTTTGGAGAAGCTGGACCAGTTGCTTGAATACTCTCAAGAAAGGCATCAGATACGAGCTAGGTGATGGCAAATCTATTCAGATATGGAACTCCCCATGGATTCCACTTGCTGAAAACTTCAAGCCATCTACAGCTCCTCCTGATACTTTTGACATTTTTTGGGTCAGTGAGCTTCTTAACTCGGGTGGTGATGGATGGAACAGGCCTCTTGTTGAATCCACATTCAATCAAGAGGACTGTAACTTCATCTTAAAAATTAATAGTATGCAGATGGGCAAAAGAGACAGAATTGTGTGGCATTTGGAAAAAAAAGGGATCTTCTCAGTTAAGTCTACATATTCTCATCTTGTTCTTGAAAAGGTAAAAAAAATGGACATTGTTGAATCCAGTGGCAATGCCAAGCTCATGCAGTTAGTTAGGAAAAGAAGTTGGGGCCTCAAAATTAAAAGCAAGATCAAACACTTTCTTTGGAAATGTTATTCTGGTACTCTTCCCTGTAAAAGCAACGTGAAGAAGAAAGGTGTTTTGATTGATGATATTTGTAAATGTTGTGGGGATTCTGTTGAAACCATTGAGCATATTCTCATTTCCTGTCCAAGAGCTCAAGCAATTTGGAAAATAGCTCCAGTCAATTGGGATGGACTATCTAAGGAGTCAGTCTCATTCCCTCTTTGGTGGAGTAAAATCTGTAGTTTAGACAAAGATATTCCCTCTGAGAACAGGATTCAACTCTCAACCTATCTCCTTTGGTGGCTATGGAAAACTCGCAACATGTGGCTCTTTGAAAACACTTGGATGCACGAGTTGGCTACGGTAGAATCAGCCATTTCTGAATGGCATGATTTCCAAGGCACAGTCACTCGTGCTTCCGCTCCAAAGATGAAATCTGCTGCTGCCTGCTAGGGACTTTAGTTCAGTTGTTTGCATTAGTTTATTTCTCTTTGATTGTTCTTTTTTCTTGTCTGCTTTGTACTGATGGTTATGGCTATAGGGTGTCTGTATCTTGTTATACTGCCTACATCTATTACCTTCAGTTTTTTTCTCCTTTGGTCTATTTTGGTTGCTTTCTAGACTATCTTTTGATAGCTCTCTTGATCATACATGGAAGTCTACTCATGTTTCCATGATGATCCATGGCTTTTTAGCTCACGTTGTTTTCCTGAGTTTATCTATACAATCCCTATCATTTCGAAAAAAAAATTGATTGTATCAACCAATGTTTTGATATGGTGCCCAAAGTCTTTTCACCTTTTACATTTTTTTTTTCCTTCAAAATTAAAACTCTTATTTGGTCGACAAAAATCAATTTTAAATTTTGGTTAAATATCTTTCAAACTCTTATTTGGTCGGATAAAATGTATTTTGATAAAACTCTTATTTGGTCGATAAAATGTATTGTAACTTAGATAACTTGGAAATTTAATCCCTAAACAAATACCTTTAAATTTTGGTTCAATATCTTTCAAAAATTTGGGCATAGAATCCAGTTTTGACAAAAATTGTGTAATTTTATCGTTATTGCTTACTAGTAACGATAGGTGCTAATGTGCCTAAGAAATTAAAAATGAAAACGGTTCAATTGATTGATAGGATGTAGAATCGAATCGGTGGACGAGCCTCGTCCGATTAGGCTCCAAAATTGTTTTTCATAGTTAAACCAAGGTCAGAATCGGCTTTTGATTTATTTTTTTAACTTTTTTGAATATTTTGTTGAAACTTATAGTCTTAAATTGTTGAAACGTTTTTTGAATATTTTTAACCAAAATCAATTACTGACCTGGATTAAGAAGGATATTCATGAATGCTATATCACTTAGAAAAGGAAACTCACCGCAAATAGGGCCTAATGGAGTATAATCGGTTTCTTAAAGTTGAGATCTCAAGTTCGAATTTCAATTTTTATCCGTGCACGTAACTTGTCTAGTGCGATTTAACTTATTTTCCTAGTTTTGTAGGCTAGTGGTTGGGGATTTCCCGTGAGAGAGAGAAAAAAATTAAAGACAATAAGCTTAATTGGTCTAAATATTACAATTGTTTTCTACAATTTTAATGGAAGCACTACCATACCTCTCTCTATATGTATATTTTATTTTTTCCAATGTACATTAAATTGTTTAGTTTAAAACGTGGAAGAATATCATTTGCGGTAGGAAATAAATTTACATTTGAATATTAACTTCCCATGAGAGTTTTACTTCTAATAAGGAAAACAAAGGCCTTGTATGGTTATGTTTCTATGGACCATTTCTAGTTTCTAGTGTTGGAAATTAAATTTTGAGAATTTATTGGTTTTCGTGTGAAAACTGGAATTATGTATGAATGAGTGAATGAAAATGAGTTTTATGTAAGTTTGAAAATGAGATTATGTTTTTTTTTATGACGAAAATGAGATTATGTTTGGTTGTGTAGTTTTGAAGTAGTATTTTATGTATATAATAATTTGAAAAGTTGATGGTGGTTGAATATTTTAATTGAATATATAATATTATATTTGTAAGATTATAGGTTGGTGGGTCCCATTAAATATATATAGTAATATTTTAAGTAGATAAAGTTAATAATTGAGGGTCTCACATATATATTTAGATAAAAAAAAATGAGAATATTGATTGATGGGTGATGTAGGTAGTGTATAGGGTTGAGATTTGAAATTATAGGTTTGAGATGTTGTTTTGTGTGAAAAATGGAAAGTGAAAATGATGATTTCTATTGGAAAATTTATAAACAAATATGGTTCTATTTCTATGAATAGGTGGAAATTGGAAATTGGGGCTTAGAAACATAAACAAACATGGCCAAAATAGTTGCTCCAGAATGTTGTAGGAAAACTCCATAGAGATTGTGTTGGAAAGTTCCAAAAAAGACTCCCTTATAAGTAGTTAGAGGTATCTTGTAACACTACTCCATAAATAAATCTAGAGAGTTGGAAGTTAGAAGAGGTGTCTTGTAATGATATCCCCTAGAAAACACTAGAAAGTATTTTCCAACAGTTAGATCAAAATGATCTCCACCTCTATTAAGGAAGTGCATTAATATAAATAGTGGTAGGAGCTCATTTGCAAAGGAAGTGGATTAATACAAATATATAGTGGTAGGACTTCATTTGCAACCAATAAGTTCTAACACTAGGAGTGAATGACTATGGAATTCTCTTCCAAAAGCTTTCTTTTAGTTGTGTTTTTTAGTTTATAGCCAATAGAGGATCTGAGGTTAAGGGAGGGAAAACAAGTTATTAAGAAGCAAAACGAGCTAAGGTGGAACAAATTTTCGAAAATAAAGAAAGAAAAGAAAAAAGAGGCAAACTGATGTCTACTGTGTCACAGAATAAAAAGAAGGCACCATGAGCTCTTGCGTAGGCGCCAATACAATGAGTGCCTACACATAATAAATCAAATAAGATATTGATATCAATTCACTTAAACGCAAATTTTTACTATTAGAGTTTTTTCTTCGTCCTCCGTCCACACAATAGTCTCTTACGTTTCTCATAGTTTCTTAGTCTCTTACAAATATATAAGATATTGATATCTTGCTCAAAGAAAAAAGAAGATATTGATATCAATTCACTTAAATAAATCAAATAAGATATTGATATCAATTCACTTAAGCGCAAATTTTTATCATTAGTGTTTCTTCTTCTTTCCTCCGTCCACACTATAGTCTCTTACGTTTCTCATAATTTCTCTTACGTTTTTCATGATTTCTTAGTCTCTTACAAATAGTTATCGATCTGGCACGATAAGACACGATAAAAATGTGGATAATATCAATGGGTACTGTTAACACAATAAGGGACGATGATGCATGATAATTTTTTAAATATTGGTAATTAATTATTTATGAGTAATTTACTAATATTTAACTATTTGTACTTGACTATTTTTATTGATAATTTATTAGAATATATGTTTTAAGTATCAAATATAAAGAATATAAAAAAAAACAAGTCTTATTTGTTAACGGTTTTAACGGTCAAACGAGTTTACCCAAATAAATTTGACCATATTTGTTATGTGCTTATCGTGGTCGTGCCGTATTTTTCGTGGTTTTTAACGTGGTCGTGTTTGGGCTTAAATTTCAGGCATGTTAAGTTTATCGCGGTCGTGTTCGCGCTCGTGTCGGGCTTATCGTGTCGGCCCGATAATGACCCAACATGAACAATTGGCCACCCTAGGAACAAATACGTGGAAAATTACAAAAAAAAATCCTCTTTCCGGTAACCATACCAAACAAATATGTTCCTATTACTAGTTCGTACACATTTTTTTTTTCCTTTCTTACGCTCCCGCATATTTTTGATTATTTTTACGTTTTTTCATATTTTTGTTCTTGTATTATTTTATATGTTATATATGTTGTTTCAATATTATTTAAATTTTTTTCTTTGTTGTTTCGATATTTCAAAACAATGTTTACCTACTATTCATGTTGTTTTTTGTTCATGTATTATTTTGTACATTGTTTCTATTATTTTTGTGTTGTTCAATAATATTTTTAATGTTGTTCTAATAATATTTTTGTTGTTTCTATGTAGTTTTCATTGTGTAAATACAATCTTTCCCTATTTTTAAGCTCTTTGTATTCATGTGATGTTTTTAATATTTTCTACGTTGTTTTCGGTTATTTTCCTACCATTTTTAATGTTGTTTTTATGTTTCCTTGCCGTTCCCACATAGTGTTCGGTGTTTATATACAATATTTACCTATTTTTAAGCTATTTTTGCTCGGATGGTGTTTTTCGTATTGTTTTGGTTTGTTTCTATATTTTTTTCTTGGTTGTTTCCATATTATTTTATGTTTTCATGCATTGGATCAAATATTGAATTGTGTTTTATTTATTCATGTTGTTTTATGTGTATATTTCTTGATTTTTCTAAGATTTTGAGTATATAAAATGGATTATTTAATGGAACAAATTTTATTTTTCACTAAAATTTTACGAGAAAAACATGTTCGAAAATATTCAAACAACATAAAAAAGGCCGAAAAATTTGTAGGGGTGGCAATTTCCGACATGACACGAAAAACACGATTCGAACCTAACACGATATAAGCGGGTTAGGTTGACCCATTTATTATTCGGTTCATAAATCGTGTCATACCCAATTAATCCAAATGATAAATGGGTCAATTTTGGGTTGACTGAAATGGACCGCTAAACATATTTAACCCGTTTAAAGAAGAAAATTCGAATTATTTTTAATATTTTTTAATATATATATATATGTAATATCCCAATTTTAAAAAAAAATAATAAGTGGTTAATTTAGGAGTTATTTTAGGGGTTAGATTAGGGTTATGTTAGGGTTTATTGTAGGGGCTATTTTAGAGCTTATTTAGGGGTTAGAATTAATTAGTATAAATATGTATAACTTCTTACATAAATTTTACATAATTTAAATTTCAAATAAATATAAGGTATGATATTTTTTCTACTTATTATTCAAGTTTCCTATGTATATATATATATATATATATATGGGGAGGATCAAGTGAGACCATGTCTCTAGGTGAGACACAATGGACTAATCTCAACCATCCCCCACTATTAATCAATGGGTATGATTTAATGGATAAAAAATATATTAAAATATTAATTTAATCAATATAAGGGTAGTAGGGTAAAATAACATAAAAGTTAGTTACAAAAATGGAATCAAATTTATTTCTCTCTCATACATCTCCTTTTCCCCAATCTCACGTCTCTCTTTTCTCTCTCTCTCTCATTCCTCCATTAACGCAAATAAAGAAAATTGTGAAGAAACTCGAAAATTACAAAGAAAAACACGAAAAATCGGTGTAATATTACAGATAAATAACTAACAAGTGAGTTCGAAAACTAAATATGCAACAAAACTCAACTAAATATGCATTATCCGAAAAACTATCTATGCAAGGTGTAAAAAAACTAATATGTAGTACAAAGATAACCAACTATGCAAGATGTCATAAATTATGCAACAAAATCAACTAACTATGTATTATCTAGAAACTATCTATGCATTGTGGAATAACTAAATATGCAAAGACATTATGTAACATCTCATTTTTATAATTTCCAAAAGCAACATCCCATTTTCATAACTAAATATACATTATATTGAACCTATTTATGCAAAGTGTAGTATAACTACATATGCAAAGACGTTATATTCAATTATGTCTTGTTTTCATAAAACAAGTGCAACAAAATAACTAAATATGCATTATTTGATGTCTAATTATGCAAAGTGTGAAAGAACCCTAACTATCTTTGTAAAATAAAAATATTTGGAAAGAAAACGGTGTTCCTTAAATTCCGCCACAAAATCCTTAAAGTTGTCTATTTCAAATTTCTTAAAATCTTTGGGACCACTAATTTGAACCATAAAATACTTTGGGACCACTAATTTGAATTACAAAATTACAATCTTACCCTTAAAATCAGCAAAACTTAGGAAATAATTAAAAAAAACTGAATTAATCACATCCCTTCATTTTTTAAGATCAATGGGTAAGATGAGTCCACACTGTCTCACCTAGGAGGGTGGTCTCATTTGAACAAATCATATATATATATATATATATATATATATATATATAGGGGAGGATCAAGTGAGACCATGTCTCAGTGAGACACAATGGACTAATCTCAACCATCTCCCACTATTAATCAATGGGTATGATTTAATGGATAAAAAATATATTAAAATATTAATTTAATCAATATAAGGATAGTAGGGTAAAATAACATAACAAGTTAGTTACAAAAATGGAATTAAATCTTTTTCTCTCTCATACATCTCTCAATTTCTCAAATCTCACGTCTCTCTCTCTCTCTCTCTCTCTCTCTCTCTCTCTCTCTCTCTCTCTCTCTCATTCCTCCATTAAAGCAAATAAAGAAAACTGTGAAGAACTCGAAAATTACATAAAAAAACAAGAAAAATCGGTGTAATATTACGGAGAAATAACGAATGTTGAGTTCAAAACTAAATATGCAACAAAACTCAACTAAATATGCATTATCGGAAAACTATCTATGCAACGTAAAAAAACTAATATGTAGTACAATATATCCAATTATGCAAGACGTCATAAACTATGCAACAAAATCAACTAATTATGTATTATCTAGAAATTATCTATGCATTGTGGAATAACTAAATATGCAGTACATTATGTAACATCTCATTTTTATAATTTCCAAAAGCAACATCCCATTTTTATAACTAAATGTACATTATATTGAACTTATTTATGCAAAGTGTAGTATAACTACATACGCAAAGACGTTATATTCAATTATGTCTTGTTTTCGTAAAAAACAAAGTGCCAACAAAATAACTAAATATGCATTATTTGATGTCTAATTATACGCAGAAGTTAACTCTAAATATGTTGTAAAATAAAAATATTTGGAAAGAAAACATGTTCTTAAAATCCGCCACAAAATCCGCAAGTAGAATGTCTATTTCACCCATAAAATCACTGGGACCACTAATTTGAATTACAAAATTACAATCTTACCCTTAAAATCAACGAAAATTAGAAAATAATTAAAAAACCGAATTAATCACATCCCTTTATTTTTTAAGATCAATGGGTAAGATGAGTCCACACTGCCTCACCTAGGGAGGGTGGTCTCATTTGAACAAACCCTATATATATATATATATATATATATAATTCCCAATTCACAAGTTTTATTCAATATTTATTTTTACAAATTATTTTATTAATTAGTATGATTTATTAAATCACATATTAATTATAATTTTATTTAATGTAGAAAACGAAGGGGTCGAGGACTATGATTTTTATTGTTCATTTTTCTACATCGAATATCTGTGATTATTAAGGTATGATTTTTTTATAGTATTCGTCTTTATTTAATATTCCATGATTATATTTCATTGATTGCAATATATGTCAAGAGAAAATAATTCATATAAGTTAGGGCCATGAAAAGTCTCAGGATCAAACGTATCTTCGGGGTGAACCCGCAATGCAATATGCGAGGGCGGCGATCGGTCAGAGAAAAAAGAGTAAATGAATGAATTTATTGTTGTAATTATGTGAATGCTTTTCATGTTTCATTAAATATTGACAGAT